>SNQJ01S0112705.1:74339-85828 GCA_010110895.2 Picea sitchensis
CTTCATTCATTGTTGTATCCCAATATGGATGACCTGAAGCTTCTGCAAATGTCTCTGGATCATGAGTCTCTAAAACTTGAGCCAAAAGAGAAGAGGCTCATTGGAACTGTGAACGTGTTCAATGCTGATATGAAGGATCATCGACAAGACCACCAACTGCTTCTCGTGTTGAACGAACCCATCTAGGAAGCAATGAAACTGGTGTTGGTTCAGGTTCAAATGACTCATCTAGAGGAAGGTGAGCAGACAAAGGTATATCTTCATGCTCACTCTCATCATCTAAAAATGAAACCAGAATAGGAATAGAAGAAGGAACAAATGTCGAAGATGTCTCGAAGGTCGAAGAAGGCACAATTTCCGAATTAGGCTCGTAGGCCAAGAGTTTTTTTATCAAATTTAACATCTCTTCTAATAATAATTTCATTACAATGTGGTTGAAGAAGTTTATGACCTTTGCCATCTTCAGAATAACCAACAAATATACACTTCTCACTTTTAGGCTACAATGCTTTCCTTTTCTCTTCAGGAATGTGAGCCCATTCTATACTGCCAAATACACAGAAGTGACTTACATCTGGTTTAATTTTAGTCCAAGCTTCTTCTGGTGTTATATTTTTAAGAGCCTTTGTGGGAGTGCAATTTACTATGTAGTTTGCACAGTTGATTGCTTTCGCCCAATACTTTAGACTTAATCCCTTAGATCGGATCATACAATTAGCCATTTTTTTTAATGTGTAGTTCTTTCTCTCAACAACACCATTTTGTTGCGGTGTATATGGGAAAATGTGTTGCATTTGGATGCCCTGTGTAGTGCAGTAACTTGTAAAATTATTGTTCACATATTCACCTCCGTTATATGTTCTTAACTTTTGAATTTGATGTCTAGATTGCTTTTCTACAAGGGCCAAGTAGGCCAAAAAATTGTCAAAAACTTCACTCTTAAGTTTTAAGAAGTAAACCCAAGTACATCTGGAAAAGTCATCAATGAAAGTCAAGAAATACTTGCACCCAGAAAAAGAAGTAGAATAAATTGGACCACACAAATCATTGTGAACAAGCTGCAAAGGGCCCGAGGCATGCCAAGAGGTACGCTTGTCAAAATTGTCCCGATGATGTTTTCTGAGAACAAAACTGACACAAACACCATCTCTACATGAAACAGGAGGAGGACCAGTCACCATTTGTTGATTACATAGTTGTTGCAATGAGTGATAGTTTAGATGACTGAACTGCTCCTGCCAAAGTTTTCTCAAGTCATCGCTATGAGCAACAAAAAATGATGAAAAAGATGATGACCCAAAGTTGTCAAACTTGTACAACCTGGTAATATCATCAACAATTAAAGTCACAAGAACATGCTTAGGATCTCTTAAATCCTTGATTACAACTTGGTGAGGTAAAAACTCTATGGTTTTACCTTATCTTGAATGAGTGATTTGATATACTGATAGAAGGTTACAAGAAAGACTTGGAACACATAATACATCATTGAAATTACCATTATCTACTTGTACTGTTCCATATCCTACAACACTAAGAGATCTATCATCACCAACAAATATTTTCTTGGTGTTACATTCATTTAGAGTAGAAAATATGTCTTTATCCTTATCCATATGATAAGATGCTCCATAATCAATAAGCCACTCATCAAAATAAGAAGTAGAAGTTGTATTGAAGGAGAAACGAGAAGCAAAAAGTGCATGTCCATGAGAAGAAGAATAAGAAGTAGAATCAATACCGATGTTGTGCTTCTTCATTGTTGCTTCTAAAGTTGTCATCTTCTTAAAACATTTGCACTCATGATGACCATATTTATCACAAAAGTTGCAATGTTTGTCAGTCTTCTTATTTTTATATTTTTCTCCTTTGTCACCATTAGGAGTTGAAGTTGTCTAAGCGGGTTTGGGACCCTTATGTTGTTTGTTGTTGTAGTGAGGATGTTTCTTTTTGGGATCCTTGGGTTTATCTTTTTGTTGGGAAACTAAGTTTTTGTTGGAGGTACCTGTAGTGCTGATCACTCCAAGTTGTACAAGCTTATCTTCCTCTCTAATCAAAGCAACACAAAAGGAATCAAGAGTGGGTTTTTTATAAGTTGTCCCTAGAGCCTCTCTCATGGCATAAAAGGTAGATACAAACACATAATATGCACTACATAGCTTAGATAGAATAAGAAAGATGTAACGCTCTTCCTCCATCTTTATCTCACATTCTTCACATAAAGTTCTGAGTGTTTTAAACTTAGATAGATAGTCTCCAATGCAAGAAAAATCACTTGGATTTAAAGTCAGTACTTGATTTTCTAATTGTTGTGCTCGAATAATATCAAGTTTACCAAACACAGTTTCAATCTTTTCCCAAGCTTCATCGAGGTCATCAATTTATTTAAGGTGGAACCTTAAATCAAGAGAGATGGACATTTTGATCATGTGTTTCGTCACTCCTATTAGCCCATTTGAATTTCTTATCAACATCGGTGGGTTCTTTTTCCTTTCCCAAGGTAATCTGGTACAAGCCTTTACTTCTTAATAAATCCTCCATATGAGATTTCCATTGGAAGTAGTTGGTGCTAGTAAGCAAAAGATTACTGGAAGAAGCCATATTAAATATGTAGATAATATGGATTTAAAAACTGAAACTGATGATCTGGATGAAAAGATCTCGAAAAATTATGCGGTTTTATAAAAAATGACACTAAAAACAGACTTTGGATGTGAAAGTTATGCCCTTTAAAAACAAATGCATAAACGATAACCAAAAGACCATGTGGTGATGTAAGTTGTTTTATGAAGTGACCCAATTTTATAAAAAGAAGTGGGGATCATTTTCACAATGAAGTTATTTTATAAAAGAAAAGTTGCATGCAAAATAAATAACTCTAAAATAAAGTATTAAAGTTACTTATAGCGATTCAATTTTATACTTGAAGTGAAATATACTTTACAATGGAGCATCAATGTTTTCAAAAAAAGTAACAAAAAGACAGACTTGAACTCAAGACCTCTTACTTAATAAGACAACTTTTAACCAAATGGGCTAGCAAAACATGTTGTATTGTCTAGAAAGAGGATTCAGGTTGTTGTTGTTGTTATTATTATAAGAGAGCGTGCTAAAAAAAATAATTATTTTCACACAAGAAAAATTAGATCTCGGTTAGCTTACCTAGAAGATGCACCTTTTCCTATTTGTTTCTGATTTGTCGAGATTGCACAGGGCGCGAGACAAAGAGTATACACAGATCTAAAAGAGTAGCAACCTAGAAACAAATAATATAAAACCAAAAAACCAAAAATAATACTCTACAAAAATTTTAAAAAATGCGTATTCAGGATTTATACCTCCGGATCTCACTAAAATGGTCGTATCTTGGGAAAATGAAAACCTTTTTGAGTGAAACGAAAAGTGTTTTGACTTAAATGAGCACTCCGAATGCAATGGAATGGTCCTCTCATCCCATAAATGTACAAAAATGATAGAAAATGGAGATGATGCAACTCAGCTTCACGATCTCGATCTACAACAAGAGCGGGCCTTCAAACAGGCTCTGATACCATGTTCGACAACACAAGTATTCCAACAGAGGATAGAAACCTTCAATAACCGCTCAAAAAACTAGATCAACTATCAACACAACGATGTTTTGACGTGGTAAAACACCTAGGGGGAAACATCCACGACCCCAGCCAACGCGACCACTTGGAGCAGTTTATTAATGCAAAAGAAAAATATTACAGAGAGATTTTACAAGAGATTTTCTCATAATCGATCATCGACAAATGACCCTCCATGATATTTAAATATAGATCATGGACCAATCGGGTGTTAAGCCACAGATCAATGGTCATTAAGATCGAGGAGAATATGAACCGTTAGATCACTCTATGTTGGGAACATATCGTGACCATCAAATTTCCTAACTACAAATGCATATTAAAGAAACACACTTTTACCTAATGACACATTAGACCAAGTAGATCTTAACTAACTCCTAAGCGTCTAAATATCCTAACAATGCAAATGTAAGATGTAGATGAAGACTATGTAAATGCATGTCTAATCTATTTCTAATCTATCCTATCCTAGCTAAGAGTGAGTTAACATAAGTGAATGAGATTTAATGAAACTAATATCTACTTAAAACCCCACTTAGATAGTTTTCACGAAGGTGCAAATTTAGAAACACATATATAAACATACATGACTAGAACAGTCTAAATCACATCTATGCATACATTAACAACTCATGTACTCAAGGCATAAAATATAAGAAAGAGTAACAAAATTGTAAGAGTAACATTTATTGTGTCGGAATAGTCCATAAGAAAACATATCCTTATAGCCCAGGTGAACAACATACATTTAGCTTGAAATAGTTCACATCAAAACAATGACACATCCAATTTCCTCTCTCGATCAAAATCTAGCCCTCAGGGCTTCTCAATATTACTAGTTTCAGTGATAGTACATCAAAGATCCAAGGAGTGGCTTCTCAATTTTAGTTAACATTGTCTTCCCAATATAGTTCAGAAATGTACAATGTTTAAAGAGCCAAAATCCCTTCCTTTGGGTACAATTCTAGTATTTATTGAGGCTTGGTATGAATATTGGCCTTCCACCTACCCCTGTGACCATTCATTTCCCAACATTTTGTCTTTATTTCATTTGCAACGATGAGAAACAAAGATAACAATTACATTTCAAATTTGCCTTCTAGCACTTGGTGGGCCATCATAGATTTTGGCCATAGTGTGCCTCATCTATCGTAATGGTTGTCTTGAGTATTGGGAGCTCTGGTCGTCATAGGGTTCAAACTTTCTTTTCAACAATTCAAGTTTTATTCTCTTTTCTACTCTTTACGACTGTGAATATTGATCTCGTTGTTAATTTTCCATTGTCCTTGGTTGTAGATCACATTTCGAGGATGTCGAGTATGATCTCCTCTTGACATTGATACCTGGTACCATTCAACATGCAGTGGATGAGTGACCAAAGAATATCCTTCCAAATACACTATTAGCACTACACATTTGAAACCATATAACTGAAATATTAACTAAGTGAGAGTTCATATGTGCTTCCTCGAGTTTGGATCTTGGTTCCTCTGCCCTTGATTGAGACATTGTGTTCTCTAGGGATGTTAACAAGGTGTCAGATCTTAATCCAAAAATATGTATACAACATGTAAGGAATTTCTCAAATAATATAACTAGAAAGTTGTATATCTCTAAAATACCTTTCCAACAATATAAAGAATGTGTAAAATAGACATATGAATCAAATGTTATGGTGAATTTACGAAAGGAATTTTTGTGGGGTTTGAAGGAGTTAATGGGAACTCCTCCAAAATTTCGAAGGAGTCGAGGGGAACTCCTCCGAAATTTCAGAGGCATTAATGGAAACTCCTCCAAAATTTTATAGGAGTTGAGTAGAACTCCTTCAAAATTTTAGAGGAGTTAATGGGAACTCCTCCAAATTGATCCAGAGAAGTTTATGGTAACTCCTCTGAATCAATTCATAGGAGTTAATGGGAACTCCTCTGAATTTATTCGAAGGATTTTATGAGAACTCCTCCGAATTGATTCATAGGATCTTGTGGGAACTCCTTCGGTATGAACCGAGGCTCATAATAGGAACTCCTTCTTCATGGGAAAAACAAAATCAAAAAATTTCTAGGTGTCCTTTTACCGACGAGAAACAACAAGAGCTTGAGTATGAAAGTCCATAACTTTCTCATACAATGTCTAATTGAGGTGTCATTTTTGCAACGCAGAGAGCATGAGGGGATTCTAGTGAGATACCTTACAAATTTATTCAAGTCTTTGAGTAGACTCATGTTTAACAAAGGTCATAGTTAACGATGCTTTCTTGATGGGAAACCCTTGGCGATCATTTTGGCACTTCTAGACCTCGGATTTCGATTCCATCAGTTGCATTGGAATCATAATCACATAATTTGTATAGTCGACTTATTTTGGTGGTGAAAAATACACTTTGAAATATACCAAAAAATTGCACTCAAAGGAAGTTTTTAATGGAAGTATGGTGTCACACACCCCAACCCCCTAAGTAGTATTTTAAGGGACGGGGGTATCAATTTTCCGCATTCCTACAACTCCATGAGTTCCTTGGATAAGTATGCCATCGCCTTGTACTCACCGAGAGCTTTCTAATGAATGTACTCTTTTCCAAAATTGAGTTCTAGTTTGAGAGTTACGGCTTTCCAAAGTTTTTGGGGTGTCATTAGCTAATGGTTTTCCCCCTTTACCATGTGGCATCACTTCTCTTGTGTCGTCCAACATGGCACTATCGTGACCCATGTCATCATCCTTTGACAAAAACATGGTTGTGAGAGAGGGGTTGCAGGGAATATCACCACAGGGCCTTTGCGAATATCGAGCCTTCGACCCTTCATCATTCTTGCACATGTCTAAAACATTATTGGAGACCCAAAGTTCTGAAGTCTCTTTCCACACTAGGATCTATGGTGGACTTATGTCCACCCTTAAAGATCTAAGGGTTGATGTTTATCCACACTTAACACATGGTTTAAACTTGACAGGGGGGGGTCCCACACCTAACTCCTGACCAATCCCACGACATCACATGGAACTATCCAGACACACCACATCACCATGGCATACGCGAGCTCATCCAATCAGAGTTTGAAACTACAATAAGGCAACTTCAATGCTTAGTCCTTTACCCCACTCTTCTATGTCCTCAAATCTCCTAGAGTCTCGGAGTCCTGAAGTTCCAGAACTCCTCGCCATGCATTCCGACCTTTGGCCTTCGGGATGGTTTTGTAACTTGAGCCTTACATATCCCGAAGCAAGGCTTCACTGGAGTACTTACACTATCCTCCCACTAGTTGATCGAACAATTGAGAAAAGATCCCAACGAATCCTTGATCTACGGTCCAGAATGCTCTCGAATTCCTCCCCTTGATATGACAGTTGGTGGGATTTCACCACTTCGAGATTTCGCGAGTTTGCGACCCTTACTGATGTACACACCAGATACAATAACCCAAACAACAACCTTAAACATCTAAAGGCTACACTTAAACCTCCTAGAAAGAATCTCTAAACCCTTCAAGAACCTATTAAATTCATCAAATTGTCTTGAACACAGGTTTAAAATACTTGATGGATTAAGTTTTCTGAGTTTATTTGGCTTACAATTTGTTCACTGGTGTGTCATTAGTCCTCTTTTCATATCCACTTTTGTATTCTATCCTTATTCTTTGACTAAGGCCATAGACACCTTCATACCAACCACAATATGATCATAAGACTAAGTTATAAAGCCTTAATCTATTCTTCATTTAAACACATCCTGGTTTCATATAAAACCAAAACAAACCTTAGACAGGGTTAAGCCCCTTATCCTCCACACATTCCACCATATGACTCTAGTCTTTGAACCACAAGCTAATTTCTTTAAACAATACAATCATCGTATTTCAAATAAGTCAAAACAAAAGTTTAGAACTGCGTCGGTTCCTCCCTAACCTGTAACTTCTGCGCATGTATCATCACTGAAGTTGATACGAGCCGTTCGATCTACGATCAGATCCCAAACCTGCACATTTAATTTGTTTGGAGTTGTAACTTCGGCCTCATTCCTCTTTATTAATGCTCGATCAAGTTTGCACACCGATACAGTTCTACACCATAAATCTGACCCTTGCCAACGATCAACGGTTCCAATTCGATCCTTCCTCCTTTGACTTCATCGGGGTTTGAATCCTTTGAATCGACAGTTTTTACAAACTCTGGATTACATCCGATGGTACCTGTAACTCTTCATTGCTTCATTTGTTATTCACTGGTTATGTTGCAGTATCACCAATATATTGATTCAGTTAGAATCCTTTACCATTTAACTGGTCAATGATCACGAATATAGCTTTGATGTCCTTCTCTTAACATCATTTTAATACCGCAAAGAAATTGTTTGGCACCGATGCCATCGATTTATAAATCCCCACACCTTTAGAAGGTATTCCGACCCTTCTATTACCTTAATCTCTTCTGGATCAACTCACACTATTGGAGTTAAACATTACTAATTCCAGAGTTCAATATATTCAGTAAGAACTGAATGCATAAAATCATGAATGCACAGTATTATGGTGACATTTTTCTTTTCATTAACAAAATTGTACATAAATAACTTACTCGGACTCTGGTCTCTTTCCCTTGGCCTCATTCACATTCATTTGGTCTCTCCTAATGAATTTGAGACTTAATAATTTTATACAAAAGGATTATGTAACCATTTCTAGTTCAAATCCATAATTTGCTCAACCATATCCTAAAGATCCTCTAGATCCATAAAATCTTCAACCAATCCTAATCTAAGATTTACAATCCTTATGAGATCTAAAATCTCCTAAGGTCTCTCAATCCTCATCCTCTCATGTTCTCACATATTCGAGAACAATTACATCTTAATCCTCACACACATTATATTTCAAATTGATAGAAACATATGAAAACACATTAAATCATGCTGATGGAACCTAAATAAAAGATTCCCTAGATTAGCCAAATATACAATGAGTTTTGGAGCATGATGCTCCTGCATCACTTATCGTTCTTTAACACTTCAATTCCCTGAAGGGATACCTATTGAAGGGGTTGTAAAGGGGATACAACTGCTTCTTGTCGGTTGATGGTACCGCTTACTCTATCCTTCCACTATACTCAATCTAATGGTTGAGAGAGATCTTGAAGGATCCTCAGATCGACGACTCATGTTAGTTCATGATTTCAGCATTCGGGGATTATGGCCGCTTCAAACTCATTCACGCCCATAGTGGGTCAATGCTGAATGACCATACCTTGAATATGATGGTCAGGAAGGGTCCTGAACGATCCTTAGATCAACGACTAAGACGACTTACTCGATCTAATGGTTATGACAACCCCCGAAGGGTAAATGGACGACTATGATAGAACAATCCTTTTGCAAAGGATCTTATTTGCGTAATATTTAGCTCCTTTTTCACATAGCACATGGTTCTTGGGTCCCTATCATATGCAACTCCTAGTGGCTCTAGGGCTCAAGGAGGTGAGCCCTTATTAAAGGTAATAAGCTCGTGACTTCGAGCTTATGGTCACCTGGAACCTCTACGTGCCCCAGAAGGCTATACTTCAGAGTCTTAACTGAGAATTTCTTAAGCCCATGGTTTTGGGCCCGAGGTCACATGGAAAATGCGGGTTGAAGGTAGAACCTCTCGTCTATAGAACTCAAATTCTAAAACATGAAGAGAGATTTTGAGGGATTGACGAGTTCATTTATGTCTTGTAGAATTTGTCCCAACTATGTATTAAATAACTAAAGGGAAAGGAATCACATGTATGTTATTACTTTGGAAAAGATTATCCCCTTAAGGTGACTGAAATTAGGGCTTAGTTTAGCCACAATGAGGCTTGCTCCTACACAAGGAGACTTAAAGAATGAAAATAATTTAACCTAAATGAAAATGTAGATTAATCCTAAGATACAAGAGAACAAAAGGAAAACCTATCTTGACTAAGAAAAGGGTAGCCTTACTCCTAATCAAGAGCAAAGTAAAAAGAAGGGGAAAAGACTATGATTGAACCTAGGGTTAAGTCTTACTTATAAACTCTCAAAGTAGTTTGACAAATTACAAGTTGTTGAAACATATATACAATGAAACAATCTCATTAAATAATTTTTTGCATATACCCAAATCCAATCATGTGAATGAATCCATTGTAAGATTTATATTGAACTAAGGAAGTAGTTCCTTTAACTCAATACAATATGCAACAAGACAAATTTGTAATCGACCAATAAATAGTTATTTATTCATTTCAAATAAGTCTCTATGAATTCTTCATCAACTCTGGTTGAACCTATCAAGTCTTGCAAAGATAGCTTTAAACATAACGACAATTAACATAAAGTTAACAAGACTAGCAATAGTGCTAATATTGATCGATGATATACTTAATTGGCATGTAATTCTAACCAGGTTGAAAGAAACATCAAAGAAATAATAACAAGTCAAAAAATCATATAAAATAGTGTAGAGAAGTGAAAACTTATTGTCATTAGCTCCGAATATTGTTATATAGTCTTCTCAGTCCTGAACTCCTTCAAGAAGCAGCTTTATTTTGGACACACCGACCACACTGAGAGGGGGGGTGAATCAGTGTACGGATCTTTTTAAAACTTCCCCTTCACAAAACTCCTTAGTTAGCAATCACCAATTACTCATCACTTATTGTTGTCATTTATAACCAGTTAAATGTGAACATACATCAGTGACATATACCAGCAACAAATATCATCAATAAGTCATCACCACAAGGAACACAAAGAACACAAGATGCATGTACAATTTTCTTTTTATAACGGACCACAATCATTGGGTTATCAACAACAACTGAATAGAGTTACAACTCCACAAGAGCAACAACTCTACAATGCAAGACTCAACTTACACAACTTAGCACCAATTGAGAAGAGGAATCAATTCTCAACAAATACCAATATGTTAACTGGTACGTGACCTGTCAGTAGTGCAACACGCATATGTATGTGTCCTACCAGTAGTACAACTCACATATGTACACGACCAGTCTGTACTATAGCATGTGTATGCCTTCTGAGTAATTAAGGTTTTCTCTCTATGAAAAAATCAGATCCTTTGTAGCCTTCAGTCACATCTACTTATGTCTTTCATTGTCCAATCACAACACATCTATACTCTCCCACAACTTATTCATGCTCCTCAACCATACAATATGAATGATATTTAATCATGTATAAGCAACCAATATACTATGGCAATCATATCAGTACTAAACCATAAGAGTGTTGCTCACTCTATCAATCAACCAACATAACCATATCACAAAAGCCATACCAAGGATGCCTTAAGCATTCACCATACAATAAGCAAGAGTATCCATCAAGACAACTATGTAAGCATACCAGAGTTTCTATGGCAGATCTGAGCCCATAGAATGTAGATCTGGAACTTGCTTCAGACTTCAAGAACCTGACATCAGCTCACATTCAAGTTTCCACGACTTCATCCAACTGTACACGCTTTGTCCCATTGCTGCTCGCGTACTCCTTCATAAACTAGGGTTTCTGAACTTCTGAAACTTTCTCCCTCATGATCTCAGACTTACATAAACTTTGATGCATCCATGAGATCCTCCAGTCAATCTCTCTCTCAGAATAGATCTTCAAGTTATGCTCAAGAGATGATCTTCACAAAAGAGCCTTGCTTCTTATTTATACTCTCCAAGTAGCTTCCTTAGAAACATTTTCTAGGCCACGTTGTCCACATAGCCACTTTGCCCACATAGTCACCTATGTCCAACTTTGCCCAATTTGCCACTTGTCCATGTATCCAATAGCCACTTGACCACTTAACCCATTTTCCTCATTTTAGGGTTAACCTTCTTATAACCACTTTCCATAATTAGAAAGTTCTCCATTTA
>SNQJ01S0112705.1:88912-102882 GCA_010110895.2 Picea sitchensis
TTGTTCTGACTTTTTAGTTTTCTTCACCCACTTCTGAAGGTGTCCCAACTTTTTAGAACTTGAGCTTTGAGCTTCCATCTTTTCAAAAATGTCTTCCTTCTTGCTTTGGTATGTCTCCTCTAGCTTTAACCATAGATCCTTGGTCGAAGTGCATTGTCCCATGCTCTCTTTGATAGAACTTGAGAGTCCACTAAGAATGGTCTTGAGAGCCAATGCATAATTCTTCCTTTCTTCCCTTTGAGCTGCAAATTTTGACTTGTTCTTCAAAGGTACCAATCCACCAATAGTTTCTTTTCAAACACCCACTCTTATCTCCTTCAAGTGCACTTTCATTTCTATTCTCCATGTAGAATAATTTTCCTCATCAAGGATTGGAACTTCATCATCCATTTGTGTGTCCATGGATCTCCTCAAATCTTGTTAAGGCTTATAGTGAAGGTATGATCTGATACTAATTGTTGGAAACACCGATCACACTGAGAGGGGGGGTGAATCAATGTAGGGCTTTTTTTAAAACTTCCCCTTCACAAAACTCCTTAGTTAGCAATCACCAATTACTCATCACTTATTGTTGTCATTTATAACCAATTAAATGTGAACATATATCAACAACATATACTAGCAACAAATATCATTAATAAGTCATCACCACAAGGAACACAAAGAACACAAAATGTATGTACAATTTTTATTTATTTACGGACTACAATCCTTGGGTTATCAACAACAACTGAATAGAGTTACAACTCCACAAGAGCACTAGCTCTACAATGCAAGACTCAACTTACATAACTCAGCACCAACTGAGAAGAGGAATCAATCCTCAACATATACCATTATGTCAACAGGTACGTGACCTGTTAGTAGTGCAACACATGTATGTACATGTCCTACTAGTAGTACAACTCATGTATGTACGCGACCAGTCTGTACTACAACCTGCGTATGCATTCTGAGTAATTAGGGTTTTCTCTCTATGAAAAACTTAGATCCTTTGCAGCCTTTAGTCACATCTACTTCTGTCTTTCATTGTCCAATCACAACACATCTATGCTCTCCCACAACTTACTCATGCTCCTCAACCGTACAATATGAATGCTACTTAATCATGTATAAGCAACCAATATACTATGGCAATCATATCAGTACTGAACCATAAGAGTTTTGCTCACTCTATTAATCAACCAACATAACCATATCACAACATCCATACCAAGAATTCCTTAAGCATTCACCATACAATAAGCAAAAATATCCATCAAGACAACTATGTAACCATACTAGAGTTTCTATGGCAGATTTGAGCCTATAGAATGTAGATCTGGAACTTGCTTCAGACTTCAAGAACCTAGCATCAACTCACACTCAAGTCTCCATGAATTCATCCAACTGTACGCGCTCTGTCCCACTACTGCTCACGTACTACTTTAGAAACTATGGTTTCTGAACTTCCGAAACTTTCACCGTCATGATCTCAAACTTACAAAAACTTTGATGCGTCCATGAGATCCTCCAGCCAGTCTCTCTCTCAGAATAGATCTTCAAGTTATGCTCAAGAGATGATTTTCCCAAGAGACCCTTGCTTCTTATTTATACTCTCCAAGTAGCTTCCTTAGATACATTTTCTAGGCCACTTTGTCCACATAGTCACCTATGTCCAACTTTGTCCAATTTGCCACTTGTCCATGTATCCAATAGCCACTTGAGCACTTAACCCATTTTCCTCATTTTAGGGTTAACCTTTTTATAACCATTTTCCATAATTAGAAAGTTCTCCATTTACTTTATTATTTAAATAATCCTCCATGACTTTGTCACTTCACTTTATTATTTAAATAATCTTTTTTGATTTTGTCACTTCACTTTATTATTATTTAAATAATCATTTGTTACTTTGTCATTTCACTTAATTATTTAAATAATCCTCCTTGACTTTGTCACTTCACTTTAAATAATTCTCTTTGACTTTGTCACTTCATTTTATTATTTAAATAATCCTCTTTGATTTTGTCACTTCACTTTATTATTTAAATAATCATTTTTTACTTTTTCACTTCACTTTATTATTTAAATAATCATCCTTGACTTTGTCACTTCATTTTAAATAATCCTCTTTGACTTTGTCACTTCATTTTATTATTTAAATAATCCTCTTTGACTTTGTCACTTCACTTTATTATTTAAATAATTTCTTCTTTGCAAACACTTTGACTTCTTTGACCTTTTGGGACTTCAAGCCAACATATGAGGGTCCTCCAACTTCGTAAGGCCATAACTCTCAAACCGTGAGGAGTTATGTGACATTCCACATACCACCGGAAATGGTTTGACAAGCACTATACATCCATGATAGTTTCAATGACAAATTCACTAATCTTCATCTCATTATTCCATAATTAAGCATGGGTTCTCTAACCATGTTTCTAGGATAACTCAACCGCAAAGCGTCTTTTCGTGAGGGCTTTCACCATAAGGGGACCAATTTGGAGTTCACCGCAAAGCGTCTTCCCAAGAGGGCTTTCACCATAAGGGGGCCACTTTGGAGTTCATCCATTTGTACAACCATGACAAGACAATAACCACTTTGGAGTTCACCGCAAAGCGTCTTCCCATGAGGGATTTCACCATAAGGGGACCACTTTGGAGTTAATCCATTTGTACAACCACGACAAGACAATAATGAGTCATATTAACATCAATCCAACTATGCATCATATATCAATGACAACTCATTGATCCATCTTCATCTAGGCATACGACTATGACTCCTCTTGTCATAAATCCATTGACATTGTTGACACTCAGAACTGAAATGGGCTGCAACAAATCAATCCTGAGGCAACCTCGAACCACTTTGGATTGGGAGCTTCCCCTTCCAACCCGAGAGGGATCTCTCAAACAATGTCATAATAGGAATTTAAGTAGTGTGAAAAAGGTGGGCAGATTTATGGGTAAAAGATGGTCTTGGATTTGTGGGGTTTGAGGGTTAAACTAGAGAAAAGGTCCATTGGGCATGGAGTCAAATGAAAACCGAGAAAAGAGATAATAGCAGAGATTAAATAACTTGTAGAAAATGAGGCAAAGTGGGTCTATCTTTCAGTGCTTTGATAAATCATGATGCGGTAGGGGAAAGAAAAAGGAAAGGCCGACGTAGCAAAGGATACATGTAGAGTTCTAGAAATGCAGATTGGTCTTACACAACTGATAGCTGGTGCAGAGGAAAGGCAATAAACAATCGCAGAAAACCCAAATCCCTTCGTTATAGTAGTGGTCGTACTAAAGTATAACGAAGCCCATCGGTTAGACGAAAACAAAATGTAATGCAGTTGTGATGAATTAAGGAAGACATAAAGCTATGGTAAAGACAATATCAACTGCGAGTAAAGAACACATAAATGCCGTCCAAACAGATTTAACACAGTTGAAAAGAAGAAAGACATGCTGAAAGAAATCGACTGTGATGAATCTCATAGTCGCAAGCAAAAATCATCTTTATTACTCCAGTCTGGTTGACAAAAACTCAGTCATTACAATGAAAACTCCTTGACATAAGTTTTTCCAGTCTTGCACTCATGCGCCCCCTTTTTTAATGTTACATCTATCAGTCTTTTAAATAGAAAAAACAAGACTCTAGGCGTTCCAGGAATCTGAAACGGTTCGCCTTCATGATTCGCGACCGCCAGCTTCCCTGAACCATTACTAAGTGGAGTAATTTTGCGTTTGATTTTGTTTTGAAACCTCCAAACATTTGCGAAGGTTTCCCACCAATTCCTAGGACTGATCGCTCCAGGTGAACTGTCCTTCATTTCTTAGCATAGCTGGTGAATCACAATAAGAACTGTTACCAAAAATGTCAGTTGATAATCTGCTAACATCATCCTCAAAAGCACATGCAACTTGATTGTCCTTCAATGGTACTACCTTGACCTCCCTCAGGCGACCACCATCAATGCTCTTGACAGATCCAGAATCTGCCAAGTCCTATCTCCAACATTCCACGGGAGGGGATGGAGTAGATGGCTCTGGAACTTCAATTTTGTGTTGTTCGCACCAACTTGCAATTAGACCTTTGACACAATAATTAGGAGTTACACCAAGATGTGTCAAAATTTTGTTGAGTTTTGGGACATGTATCATGACCCTCATTAATCCACTTCTCTATACAAACCCATTCATAAGTTTGGCCAGATGAAATAATCACAGGGTCAGACATTAGTTGCAGTGAAGTTGGACATCTAAATTCTTCAGGAGGTACTGGCATGCTTCTTGATCTTCCAAGAGTTTCCTTTCCAGTTGTATCAAATGAGTGAAGCCTTGATACACGACGTCCATTGTTTCTTCCATTCCTACTAACCTCGTCAATGCAATCGCTAATGGATGGAGAACATGGGCCTGACTTTGGGGAATCAACACCATCTGAATACTCATTTTTGAAGAACATAACATGCTTTCTTAAAAGATGCAAGAGATATATGATAATGGACTCCTTATTCTTGTCTTTATCAGAGCGAGCTTTATCAAGCAATCTCTTTAGAGCTCTTTTTTCTGTCAACACAGCTCTTGAAGACATGATGCTTAGCTTAGTAGCCACCCAATGGAAAGCATCCATTTCTGATGTATCATTTCCACTACTGGGATCCTTATCCTCCTGCAGCAATGCAATAATTTCATCACCAATCTCTTTTTCTGATCGTTCTGTAGTTGGGACATGTTCACGCTTAGCCTGGTCCGCAGTGGCAATTCCTGAGGCGCTATTGCCTATAGAGCATCGGTGCCCAGGCGTTCTTTCAGTCTTTTTTTGCTCCCAGCGATGCTCGCCTCCAACGCCATCTTCGTACGGATTGATTTTTCCATTGCCTTGTCGTAGACTCGATTCAATGCAGCAGATATTGTTCAACGAAGTTCCTCGAGCCTTTTCTTATGATATTCTCCAATCTTCTGTCAAACTAAAGAACATTGAGAGGACCGGAAAAGATGTATATACAAATGAAAATATATGTATATATACGATGACCTGCCAAATCGCTAGAAACTTTGCATGCTGGTCATCAACAGTGAGTGTATTTATGCTAGAGAGCTTTGGATGGAATTCACTATTCCCTGCCATATCATAAACGACCTGGTATAAACCCGCTCCACGGCCAAAACATGATCTACTTGCAACTTGGCAACTGCCTCGCCTGAAGCTATCATGAATTCCATCAAAGGTGTTGCACCCAATCTTCGGATGCTCAGTTCATTTGTGCTAGCTGTATCAAATTCTGTGACGGCCCGTTGCAGCTCTTCGAACCGTTACAAATCGTTCCGACCAGTGGGGTATGGATAATTCCCTTGATGCCGAAACGCTCCCGTAAACACTCCAAACGCTGTTTGATTATTCTCCGGGGACATAGACCTAATTCTATTCTTTTCTATGTTTAAACAATCTGGAACTCTGCTTCTTCCAATCTGACCCGTGCATCCGTTTCTCTGGTTGCTCACTGACCTCTTTTCTGACAGTGTGGACAAGGGTTTTCAGAGTAACGACTCTTTGCAAGAGAAAGGTTATTTTCATTAAAGAAAGAAGTTGCGAACCCTGATTTACCATCACGACCTGTACTCCTTATGCGGTGGATGTAGTCATCAATATCATTTGGTAAATCAAAATCAATTACATGTGCAACGTGTGGAATACCAAGTCTACATGCAACACTATAAACGTCTTCAGTTTTCGCATGTGAGTCTTACAAAATACCCATTATAGGAACACTCATCAACCCAACTGTTCCAACTACATGATAGCAGTAAAGATAAAGCTCATCGAAGTTCTTTCCATGTGACTTCCTCAAGTCCATTCGCATCCCCTCAATCATATCTCATTTGTATAGAAATCTTCTACTAGAGTTATGTAATCAGCTTTGATATTTTTGATCTCCTAATATAAGCCTACAATAGTTGTATCAACACACATATCACTTCCTCATACTTTTATTACTGTCGAGTTGCGCCAATATTTTGTCAATATCCTCTCCAGTTCATAATGAACAATAGAAGGCTTCTTTAGGCCCAAGTTGAGGCTTCTAGAAGTCCTAATACTCCATTTCTTGCCTAGAAATATGCAATCTGGCTTCAACCCAAAGCTAATTCTTTAAAAGAGTGATAGAAATGGCCAAAGGTTCCAAAAATAATGTTATTGTACTTTGACAGCCTCCACAGCATGAGGCAAGTTATATACAAATAATCCAATCACAAGAACAACGACACCCACAAGGAATCCTGAACGAAGAGTGCAATCTACGCCAAGATAAGGGAGGGGAAGTGTAAACATATAGATTGAAAGAGGCACTGAAAATGTTGCAGCTAGAGAGGAGACCAATGCGGAAGAAATCTTTAGAAGATGTAGCATAGAGACATTGAATCCCATGTTAATCAAAATGAAAAGCAGTGATAACAATGGAGCTCCTTCACATCCCTTTGCTAAGGATCCGACGTTTACAAAACAAGCTGCTCCATCTTTGAAGTAGCTAGGAAGCTGGCAGAATGGAACTCCCCATAACCTTGATAAAAAAGGGGAACAGTAGCAAAATAAATAAAGCCTGGAATCCTGATCCAAAAGAATTAATGACAAAAAGGTCTACAGATCCACCCTTTAACTTTTTCGCAAAAATGTCTGAGACAAAATTGGAATGGATCCCCCCCGAAAGAATGGTTCTTGCTGCCATTCCAGAAGCCACACCTAGAGCCTCAAGAGCACCAACTTCTGTATCTCAGCAGTCATGGCCTCCTTGACAGCCTTTCAAATCTTGGGCAACAGAGTCGATTTTAATATCTATCACAACAGACATCAAGGTCAATACATGATCCATCAATCACTACATCAATATACTATGACAAGACATTGTTCCTTTGACATCAATCCTTTGGCATCAATGACAACATGATCCAACACTTTACAATAGTGCAAATTCCTCTCCTCTGAGATCAAAATGCTACCTATTCTACAGAAAAGGAAGAAATTGTGTGTCCATAGTCTTGTTCACAATTATAATATTTAGAAACTGGGGGAAACAGAGGTATTACAATCCCCTCCCCCTTAAAGGAACACTACCTCGATGTCCTATCTATTGTTGTGTCTTTTATGTACAACAATGAACAAAAATGGGTATGCATGTTTCATGGCATCCTCCAATTTCCATGTAGCTTCATCTAGACCAGAGTGTTTCCACTGCACCTTGACTTGGGCAATGGTTTTGTTCCTGAGTGGAATTTCTTTCTTGTTAGTATGCATTGTGGTTCTGGTAGGAATTCTCCCTCTGGTTCCACCTGGATCACATACCAGTCAATTATATGATTAGAAGCATATACATATTTCTTCAATAATGAAACATATAAAACATTATGTGCTTTCACTGTGGGAGGAATTGCTAGTCTATCTGCTATAGGTCCCACTCTGTCTAGAATTGGGTCCACAAAACCAAGGTGCCAACTTGGCACAAGTCCCATTCTCAAGGAACTTCTTCTTGCTCTAATTCAGATATGCATATGATCCCCTACTTTGAACTCCCTAGGAGCCCTATTTTTGTCCACATAGCTCTTCTGCCTGTCATGAGATATCTTCAGATTTTGTTTCATTTGAACTACTTGTTGTTCCATTTATTTTAGTAGGTCTGGTCCAAGTGTTATTCTGTTTACTGGGTTATTCCAGCTGATTCAGATGTTGCATTGTCTACCATAGAGAGCTTCAAAAGTGTTTGTCTTCAATGACTCCTGATAGCCATTGTTATAAGCAAACTCTACCAGTGGTAGGTAGTTTTCCCACTTCTTGGGATATTGCATCACATGCATCCTTAACATGTCTTCTAGCACTTGGTTTAACCTTTCTGTTTTTCCATCAGTTTGAGGGTGATAGGATGTATTGAATAGCAATTTAATTTCAAAACCAACAAACAGAGATTTCCAAAAGTTTGAAGTAAATTTTGTATCTTTGTTTGATATGATTTCCTTAAGCATGCCATGTAGTCTAAATATTTCTTTCATGAAGATGTTGGCAATATCTCTTTCCTTGCAAGTTGACTTTATAGGGATAAAGTGAACAACCTTGCTCAGCTTATCCACAACTACCATAATAACATCATTCTGCTTGGTCAATTTAGGCAATCCTGTGATGAAGTCCATGGAGATGGTTTCCCATTTCC
Source organism: Picea sitchensis (assembly GCA_010110895.2). NCBI lineage: Eukaryota > Viridiplantae > Streptophyta > Pinopsida > Pinales > Pinaceae > Picea > Picea sitchensis. Next base: position 97,087 of record SNQJ01S0112705.1, read on the forward strand.
ATTCTAGAATTGGCGGGGGCTGCAACAACCCTGTTGGATGCATGTGCTCCACCTTAACCTGTTGACATTCTAAAAATTTAGCCAAGTATCAACTATGTCCTTCTTCATTCTTGACCAATAAAATAGTTTCTTAGTGGTTGTGATCATTTTCTGATAACCAGGGTGACCAAAGTATGGTCTTTTATGTAGTTCATCCAGTATGAACCTCTTCAAGTCATCATAATTTGGGATATAAAACCTATATTTGTTAGTTATCATACCATCATTCAACAATTGATAGCCCTCATACTTTATCTCCATGGGCTCTTGCTCTAGGTATGACTTCACAGTTTTGAAAAACTCATCTTCTTCTTGTGCACCTTTGAATCTCTCCTTGATGTCTGATTCACAGGTGCTTACAACTTCCAAGTGAATCACTTTCATACTCCTACTAAGGGCATCAACCACTTTGTTTCCCTTTCCCTTAATATGTTTCATTTCAAAATCAAATTCACTAAGGATAGCCATCCACCTAGCTTGCTTAACATTGAGTTTGGGTTGGTCAAACAAGTATCTCAATCCACTTTGGTCTCTCATAAGTACAAATATTCTGCCTATGAGGTAATGCCTCCACATTTTTAGTGCATGTACTATGGCATCCAATTCTAAGTCATGTGTCACATAGTTGATTTCATGTTCATTCAGTTTTCGGGATTCATAACAGATTACATGCCCTTCTTGCATGATGACTCCTCCGAGTCCCTCTTTGCATGCATTTGTATACACCAGGAAGTCATTGTTTGGGTCTACAATTTTCAGCATTGGTGCATTGGTTAAAAGGCGTTTTAGTTGGTGACAACTCTCTTCACATTCTGTGGTCCAAAAAAATTTAACTCCCTTTTTTTGTAGGGAGGTGATTGGAGAACCAATCTAGGAAAACCCCTTTATGAACCTTCTAAAGTACCCTACTAATCCCATAAATGATATAATATTAGAGACATCCCTTGGTGTAGGCCAATCCATAATGGCTTTGATCTTATCAAGGTGAATTGCCACTCCTTCCTTAGTGATTACATGGCCTAAGTAGTGGACTTTGTTTTGAAAAAAAATCACATTTACTAAACTTTGCAAAGAGCTTGTGCTCTCTTAGAACTTGAATCAATGACTTGTGGTGCTCTTCATGCTCTACCATGTTCTTGGAATATATCAAAATTCCATCTATGAAGACCAACACAAATCTATCCAAGAATTTACTGAGTACATTATTCATCAAGCACATAAAGGTGGTTGGTGCATTGATGAGTCCAAATGGCACCACTACAAATTCATAGTGCCCATACCTTGTTCTGAAGGTTGTTTTATGGATGTATTCATCCTTAATTTGAACTTGATGATATCCATACCTTAAATCAATATTAGAAAATATTGCAGCAACCCTTATCTGGTCAAAAAAGTTGTCAATTCTTGGCAAGGGATACGTATTCTTAATTGTCATCTTGTTGAGTTATCGATAGTCTATGCACAATCTGAGTGTGCCATGCTTGTTTTTCACAAATAAGGTCGGTGCTCCCCAAGGGGACACACTAGGTCGTATGTAACCTTTCTCCAACATCTCCTTCAACTACAATTTGAGCTCAACTAGCTCTAGTGTACTCATTCTATAGGGTGCTCTAAACATTGGCACCGATCTAGGTACAAGTTCTATTGAGAAATCAATATCTCTTCTTGGAGGTAGACTTGGTACCTCTTTTGGAAACACATATTTGTACTCTCTTAATTATAGGGTGGTCATATAATCTTGTTGTACTATCCTCATCAGAGTTTAGTACTTGTATTGCATACAAAGCACATCCTTTTTTGCAATACATATTCACTTGGAGGGGTGATATTTACCACACGAAGATAAGTTTTTGAATTCCCTGTAGGGTCCTCTTCCCCTATTTCTCATCTTCACATTCTAATGTTTTATTGTAACAATTTAGCTTGGATTTATTTGTATCCAACCAATCCATTCCAAGAAGCATGTCGTAATATCCTAAAGGAAGTATGTTTAGAGTTGTTTGGGTGGACAACCCATTCACAGTGAATTTGCATGCTGGCAAGACTTCTGTTACTTTCCTTTTTGTTCCAGTGGCTAGCTATTGAATTAGCATGTTTTATGGATGCAATCTAGATTTCTCAATGGTTTGAGGGGAAACATAACTCAGATTAGAAACAGGGTCAATCAAAATAGAAACAAGATGGTGGCAATCATACCTTCCATCTCCACCACTGAAGCTTGGTGATCAACTTGTCTATTATCCAAAGTTGCATAAATTTGTGGCATGCTTCTAGCCACATCATTGATTGTGGTAGCTTCTTGGATATTGCATACACTTCTATTGTCTTTCTATCTATGTGGATAGTCCCTCAACAAGTGTTCTTCCCCGCATTCCCAACATTTCAATGGTTCTCTCTTTGTATTATCGGTCTTTCCTAGGGTTGATCCAAAGGGTTTATTTCCACTTTGAGATGGAAAATTATGTGATACATACTTTTAGTAGGAATGCTCAACTTAGAGTCTTTCCCATAATTCTTAAATCTTGAGGGTTTAAACCCCTTCTTCTTGAATCCTGATTTGTTTTCCTTTTTCCAATCTTTATGAGGTTCTACCTTGTGCTTGAAATACTCATAGCAGTACCTTGCCTTCCTAATGGTGTCTTCTAAGGTATTAGGTTAATCAAACTCGATTTTGTCTCGAAATCATTGAGGTAGTCCACTAATGAATCGTTGTATCTTTTTCTTTTCATCATTGATGTAAGGTACATACCTTATCAGCCCAAGAAATTTGTTGACATACTCATCCATGGTGAGTTGTACTAACTTGAGTTCATAGAACTCCTTAGTCTTTTCATCATAGTACCTCTCATATAGGTACTTATTCTTGAAATATTTCTCGAATCGTTTCAATGACAACTCCTTCTCATGGATTCCTTTCCCATTTATAAGGTCCTCCCACTAGATGGAGGCCTTTCCATTCAAGTTGGAAATGGCTATTCGTGCCTTTAATTTTCCAGAGTAGCCATGGACTTTGAAGTGCTTCTTTAGGCCAAGTATCCAAGATTTTTCTTCTCCCCCTTTCTTAATATCCCCATCAAAAGTGGGTGGCTTGGATTTCTTAAAATCTTCAGGGTCACGATCCTTAGCACATTTTCTCCTCTTTCTTCTCCCTTGAAGGGGTGAACTAGTATCACTCCGAGACAATTCCTTGGAGTTGTCAGTTCCCTCACTAGAGGATTCTTTAGATGAATCTTCAACATTAGCATGCTTCTTGGCTCCAGGTCAAGCCTTCTTGGAGGTGCTTCTTCTTGTGTTGCTATTTTCAGGGCCATGCTTTTGTATCTCAGGTGGACTTTGGTTTTTCTTAGTATGATGTCTGTACACATTATTGGCCATTGGTCCATGTTGCAGCTGCCTCTGTATGTATGATAGGACTTGCAACAGGACTGCATTAATTTATGTTTGTTTCTCATGTTATTTTATGAGCCTTTCATTTTCTGCCTTACAACTTTGTAATTCTTCCATAAGGCTTCTTACCGTTTCAACTAAGTTTGGAGTGGTTTCCACCACTCTCTTCTCATCAGATTCTTCTTCTCTATTATGGGAGCTTTCTCCCAAATCATGGTGTGTCACCATTCTTTATGTTGTAGTTTTCCTTGATGTCCACCGACTGTTTGAGTGTTCATAAAAACATTCTCGGTTAGTCGGTTGGCCTTGATTTTTATGAACAACACATGTAATTTTTGTAAGGTAAGTTTAGCTTCATTATTCCACATATAAAAATAATATTCAATTCAGATTCAAAACATGTAGAAAAAATATAAAGTCTCACACTTTTCAGTAGTAAATCTTAAATAATCCCTTATAGATGGGAAGGGTAGGGTGTTTTTCCCCTTAAAGGTTTTCTATTAGAATTAATTCTGCTCTTTCATGAGCCCAAGCAGGTGAAGTGTTGTTGCCTACTATGATACCACCCTGTCACACACCCGACCCCCTAAGTAGCCTTTTAATGGATGTGGGTATAAATTCTCTGCTTTCATACAACTCGTTGAGTTCCTCGGATAAGGACGCCATCGTATTGTGCTCACTCAGAGATTTCTAATGACTGTACCCTTGTCCAAAATCGAGTTCTGGTTTGAGATTTATGGATTTCCAAAGTTTTTGGGGCGTTATTGGCCAATAACCACCCCTTTGCCATGTGGCATCACTTCTCTTGTGTCGTCTGACATGGAACTATCATGACCCATGTCGTCATCCTTTGGAAACGACCTGACCACGGGAGAGGGGTTACGGGGAATATCACTCCGGGACCTTTGGGAATATAGGGCCTTTGTCCCTTCGTCATTCTTGCACATGTCTAAAACATCCTGGGAGAAACGAAGTCCTGAAGTCTCTTTCCACACTGAGATATATGGTGGAGTTATGTCCACCCTTAAATATCTGACAGTTGATATTTATCTTCACTTAATACATGGTTTAGACTTGACAGAGGGGTCCTACACCTAACTCATGACCAATCCCATGACACCACGTGGAACTCTCCAAGCACGCCACATCACCATGGCGTATGCAGGCCTATCCAATCGAATATGGACACTACAACAAGGGAACTTTGGGACTTCGATGTCTACCCCACCCTCCTATGTCCTCAAATCTCCTGGAGTCCCGAAGTCAAGAACTCATCGCCATGTACTCTAGCCTTCAACCTTCGGGATGGTTTCACAATTGGAACCTTACATCTCCCAAAGCAAGGCTTCGTTAGAATAATTATGTTGTTCTCCCACTATTTGATCGAATGATTGAGAAAAGATCCCAATGGATCCTTGATCTACGTTCCACAACGCTCTTTAATTCCTACCCTTGATCTGACAGTTGGCGGGAATTTTCCACTTTGGGATTTCGTGAGTTCACGACGCTTGTCGTTTGTTAACCCTTCGATTCCCCGAAGGGTTACCTGTCGAAGAGTTCTTAAAGGGGATATGACTGCTTGTTGTCGGTTGATGGTATCACTTACTCTATCCTTCCACTATACTCAATCTAACAGTTGATAGAGATCCTAAAGGATCCCCAGATCAATGAATCACGTTAGTTCATGATGTTGACATTCGGTGATTTTGATCGCTTCAAACTCTTTCATGCCTAGAGTGGGTCAACACCGAATGACCATAGCTTGAATATGACGGCCATGAAGGGTTCTCAAGGATCCTTAGATCATCGAATAGGATGGTTTACTCGATCCAATGTTTATGACAACCCCCGAAGGGTAAATGGATGGCTGCAATAGCACAATCCTTTTGAAAATGATCTTATTTGTGTAATATTTAGCTCCTTTTTCACGTAGCACAGGGTTCCTAGGTCCTGGTCATATGGAACTCCTAGTGGCTCGAGGGCTCAAGGCGGTGATCCCTTATTAAAGGTAATAAGCCCACAGATTCAAGCTTATGGTCACCTGGAACCTCTACATTCCCTAGAAGGCTATGTTATCACCTTATGAGTTATAGGATCAACTGGTGACTGGGATATTATCTGTCTCTAGTGTTTTTGTTGACAAATGATTTTTCATTCTGCAAATAATTTGAAAAAAGAAAAAGAAAAAGGAAAAAGAAAAGAAAAAAGAAAGAAAAGAAAAAAGAAAGAAAAAAGAAAAAGAAAGAAAGAAAAAGAGGGCATAAAAGAATTGAAATAAAAGCCCCATGTAATAATGGTAACTTGGTCCATACCTTTCAAGCATGGCCAAGTTCTTTTTAAATTTGATGTTGATAGGGTAGTGAATGATTT
>SNQJ01S0112706.1:4398-16236 GCA_010110895.2 Picea sitchensis
AACTTGTTCTTATACATTAGGTATCTATTCATAGCCATGCTCTCAATGGGGTAGGAATGTGCTCAATTCCTGACCTATATGACCCTTGTTTAAGCATCATCGAGCCTTCATATATGGAATCACACTATTTGTATCTCCTAACCTTTTCTTCCTGTGACGACACCATCTCAACAATATCACCAGGAGTTGATATCATTGGGGAAACACACTTCGCATGCATGCCTTTCCCAACCACTTCTCTCTATGAAAATACCCCATTCGATGAAAGGGCCATATGTCTTTTCCAATCATTATGTATTTCATGAACACGTGTCAAGAAAAAGACTAGACATCAAATTCTTCATAAAACAATTGTTGTTAGCATATATAAGTGGACCCCTCACCCTATATCTCATCTATTGTATACATGCTTTTAATCAATGCACACTTTTCAAGCCTCTCCCCTTTTTGTCATTGAGGTGGATAGCATGAAATTAATCCATATCTGTTGACACCCCCTCTCAATAAATCTTCTGATGATGATCACGTACACAAAATTACAACAGGGCATCTGTTTTGTGCATACAAGTTAGAAGGATATTATTCCTTCAATATTTCAAGAAGCAATCACTGTATGACGTGGAAGGCGGGCCCCTACAACAATTTTGCACTATAATTCAATTAAGCACAAATATTTACTACACATTATACATGTTATGTGGCCTTATTTCTTTGGCACACCTTTTGTTAAGCATACCACCTCGTCATTGGAGAATGCAACAAAGGTTTTCATCTACATTAACAACAATACTATCCTCGATGAAAGTACCCAAGATGTATCATCAGGAAGCCAGCTTGTCAGTACATGTTGTTCATCTCCTTCATATGATATATTACCCCATCCCAATTTATCCTTCTGATGATGATATTGTAGCAATATAAAGTTGATCCTCTATGTGGCCTTTCGACATATGAAGACTCATTCAAACAAGTAAAGTAAAGTCATTAGTGAGATAGTAGTTAACATGGGATATACAAATAAATGAACAATTGAAGACCTTATCAATTGAATGGGTTACCTACCTCCCTTAGCATGTTTCTCAAGGGTAAACAAATGTTTTAAAAGTAATCATCGTCGGGAGAGTTTGACATCTCCGAATAATCCATAGCAATTCTCCTGATAGAACATTAACGCATAAGGTTTTTATTAACTGAATGCATTACCTGACCCACCCTTATTTTCGACACAACACTCAAAGAATAAATCAAGATTCTAGAAAATGATTGTCGTCGGAATACTATGACTCTTCTACATGTTTCAAAATAATTTTCCCTATCAATCCTCCTGATGACGACATGATCATAGAAATTTTCCATAATAGACCCCATGCCTCCGACCACACACCAAGAATAACAAGCATAAATATTTTTTCTAAGAATTAATGGAGGTCGTATGATTTTGACCAAGCCAATGTTGTAGCACACTAAGAATTTATTACATAGGGTTTAGGTAAAATGTAAAATATAACACTTTCGTTAAGACATAATTGAAATATCCTTTACCTCTAAAAAACCTGTGAAATTGTAAGTGCTCATACTCTGGTAGTTGGATAAATTCAAATTCCTCTGGAGCGTCAAGGAGATAGTATAGCCACGCGATAAAATGTCTCACACGTAGACTAGGAAAGAAAAGAACCTAATAGTTGTTGGGCTTGCACCTATCATCATCCTAGACTCTATAATAGTTGCAAACACCAATTTCTGTGATGGGAGAGAAAACTCCCCAAGATACCACAAAATCTATTGTGTTTTATAGAACAAATATTATTGATGGACCTTTCAATTAATTTATAATTAACTTAGTAATAAAATGAAGAGTTGTACATTTAATTATCAATTCAGAACTAGTATGGAACTTACAAACAGTCGTGCACAATCTATGCAAGAAGAGCGTTGTTTTGACTATTGTGTTGTAGCACTCTAATGTCACAATTCAAAGACTCATAATACTTAATTAAGTCACCAATCTATGCTAAGATCTAAGCTTCTCTAGATAAATTAAATCACACTTGCGAGAATTGAAATCACATGTGCAGGAAATTAAGATCACACTTGCAGAAATCGAAATCACTCTTGCATGAATTGAAATCACTCTTGCGAAAATTAAAATCACACTTGCAGGAATTAAAATCACTCTCGCAGAAATTAAAATTACACTTTCAATAATTAAAATCGCTCTTGTAGAAATTCAAATCATAATTGCAGGAATTAAAATCACTATGTAGAAATGAATCTTATGGTCTATCGGTCAATTGCTTCAGTATAATGAGGGTCTTGTGTTGTCACAACAATTGCGTGTTCATTCATTCAATATTAATCCAATAACATCAATCCAAAATTGTAGAGACTAAACCTAAAGAGAATCATACAAGAAACACACTAAATGCAATTGCAAGGAAAGTTGTAGCAACGTGAGTTGAAACAAAAAAAAAAAAATAACTGAGTTACAACAATGTGAATCATAACAATTGAGTTCTATTATAACCAAAACTTGAAGAGACACGAATTGTAGCAATGAAAAGCACAAATCAATTGTGGCGTTGTAAAATTATAAACTTAGAAAACCAAGCGACTCATAAATCGTAACATTGTTATGTATACTGAAAATGACAACAGAATGAAAGATAATTTGGAAATACGAGAATCACACTATTATTCTAGAGAAACTACAAACCAAAAAACATACACAACATGTGAATAAATTTACAGACCTTGAATCATAACAATTGACAGAAGCTACACAATAAAATAATTAAACAGAAGTAAAATGCTAATTCTAACACTATTGTTATAGGAAGTACCTGACTAAGGAGGGGGCCCTACCCCCTTAGGCGAGCTACTGGATTAAGGAATCATAATGACACAATCATCCAATACATCAACATGCAAGTAGAAAGACGAAACTGGATTTATATCGTCGTAAGTTGAAAGTTACAATAGAAAAATGTAATTGCCCAAATAATTTCCTCCTCTAGCTCTTATGGAGTTGAGGATTTTATACAAAGTGAATATGGTTCTAAAATTATATAATCAGCATATGGACATCTGTGAGAATCCGGCTATTCAACAGGTTACATCGATCCTTTCAATTGCATACATATGCTTACTCGATAGGTAACCAATTCTTGTAGTCGCATATTTATCTTATGTCACATTCTCTCATGGAGATTGGTTCCCATCTGCCATCTCCCAATTTCCAACTACAACATTGACCAATGGGCTTGTGATCTATTTTTGAAGTCACAACATGAAAATCACGCTTTCGGTTATAATTGTTTTGTCTGGAATTGCATAAATCGCAGATGCACCTTGAGTTGCAGAAATTGGGTTTTGCACTTAGAATCGCAACAAGTTTCTTCGCGCTTGAAACTGTATACACTACTACATATGGGCAGATTATTCCACAAAATGTTTTCCACTTTTCCATTATTTTCATCTTTTTTTAGATATGGCGTGATTTTCGTCGATATTGCCATGAATGGGTTTTTTAACTTGGTCGGGATTTTCGTCACTATTGCCATGAAAGTTCATCACTATTGCCATGAAAATTTTGCCTATCTCAAAAAGCATCTGTTAACGACTAGTTGACTAGTTGATCTATATATACCTGATTTTAATAGACTCTGCGACACAATTTTCATAGTTGTGACACTGCTCGTGGATTTTGTTTGAGCTATTTATTTTTTTCGTCACCCACCGATTGAACAAATCCAATTCTCGATCTACATAGCTCGTATTTTGAAATTGCAAGGTTAATATGTTTTTTTTATTGATGTACTCATTTAACTTGTAAATTTTTGTTCAAATGTTGAAATTTCATGTAACTTGTTTTTTCCTTGATAATATATTATATGTGTAGTACCATATTTCATGTCATTGGTTTTTGGATCTAGTTAGTGTTAGAACCCTATATAATAGGGGATCAGTGTTCTAAATAATATTTATGTTTTTCGGGCATATGTGTTCTCTCATGACGCATGACGAAGGCGGCGGAAAGCGCCCGACACTGACCAAGCATAAGATGAGTGCTTGCATGCGAGCTTCAAAGCGCGTTCCGGTGCATTTTTTAGCAAAAAAATTATGGATTGGTTTGAAATGGTTTATTAGTTATTTTTTAGCAAAGTTGGATTTATTAGTTATTTTTGGTGAATTTGGCAAAAAATTGGCCCCTCGGCCTTTGCCTTTTAGCAGAGTTTTATGAAAATATTAACAAAATGTTAGCAAAAATTATCTCGGCCTAGGGCCAACCCCCCGAATATTCATCACCACAATCCCACAACAAACACACAAGCCAGCACTAACACCAAACTCCAAAGCCCAGCCTCGGGCTCCTTTCATCGATACAACATGTGTCTCTTAGCTCATATAAACGCCTCAAGTTCGGATTACCGCATGCATGTGGGATTTGTCCCCCAAAACTTTAAAAATAAAACACACGGTTGCTCTTTGTGCTCAGGTGTCGACCAATCTTTATGTGTCAAGCGTTGGCCAGGTGATGACGGTCGACGTGTGCAAGACCAGCCTGGATGCGCCATATGCAGTGGAGATTGGGTGCCAAGGTGACTGCGCAGGTGTCCGAGGGATGTACCAGATGTGAAGAAATTGGAAGTGGTTATCTCCAGAGTCGGCCACTACAGCATCCGAGAGCCAGTGGAGCCTGCAAAGAATGTGTGTGAGGTGAAAACCAAAGTCCACAGAGCAGAGCGAGTATGAAAAAGGAGTCGACACTTTTTCTCCAGAAGGGCGGCTTTTCCAGGTCGAATACGCCTTGGAAGCAATCAAGCTTGGTTCCACTACAGTAGGGTTTAAAAACAAAGTGGGTAATCATGCTGGCAGTGGAGAAACATATCACATCACCTTTGTTGGAGCCAAGAAGCATAGAAAAATTATGGAGATGGACGAACATATTGGTTGTGCTATGAGTGGACTGGTAGCTTATGCTCGAGTACTTGTGGAACATGCACGCGTTGAAACTCAGAAAAATAGTTTCTCCTAGGGCGAGCCTATGAGCACTGAGTCCACAATGCAAAATTTGTGTGATCTTACACTTCGATTTGGAGGGGGTGATGAAGATTCTATTTCACGACCGTTTGGAGTATCTCTTCTATTTGCAGGGCAGGATGAGAATGAGCCTTGTTTATACTATACAGACCTTTCTGGTATATTCTGGCAATGCGATGCAAAATCTATAGAATATGGAGTTGAAGCAGCAGATATTGCCTTATTATCGGCCATGCCTATAGATTAGTTGTTATTACTGTGATGTTTGTTACAACTTGCTTGATGTCTTTGGTGATCATCATTGTATGGCAGAAGAATATCCTTGAAGCTTTTTCCTTTTTCGTAATTTTTGGATCTATTGAACTCCTGTATATCTCAACATGTCTGATCAAAGTTTTGGAAGGGGGATGGGTTCCTTTGGTACTCTCCTTAATCTTTATGGCAATCATGTATGTTGGGCATTATGGAAAAGCAAAGAATGAATTTTTCACTCCTGGCATAGTTCTTCATATATTTAAACAGTTGTGTGCAGGCGTGAAGCATATGCATAGCTTTGATCCTCCATATGCACATAATGATGTGAAGCCAAGAAAGGTGTTGATATAGTTGAATGTGTGATACCATTAGATGCAAGCTATGAAGACTTTGAGGTAGACAAGAGCCTATCATTTTTGGATGATTATGTGCAGTCATCTCTAGAGAAAGGGGCAAAGCCTTATATGCCAGAGAATGAGCAGCTGAACATGGGTAAGGTGAATGCTTTTCGTAGTCATTAAGACCAAAATGAAGTTGTTGGTCATTCTTTAAGATTTGAAGCATATGAAATTCCCAAAGTTCCAGTACCAACAAGGGTTGTCCAAGTCTCTGTTGCAGCATCAACTGAATTTGAGGCAATGGTTGAGTCTAGTTATGCAAGAGCAATGCAGCTTGCTACGCCTGTGTCATCATCAGCAGATACAGAGTTTTCTATCACTGATGGTATCAAGCTACGACTGGATGAGGTACAAAAGAAATGGGGTCGACCAACATATACTTCCACTTCAGCAGCATCTCTTTCTCCAGCCAATATAGACAAGTCCGGTAATGGGACACATCTAGGTACACTTGGTAGACCCATCACCCACATTGCATCCAACATTAATCTGTACATGGCACCTTCAGAATCATCAGAACCAGTTGATGTAAATAAGCAAGCTAAAGTTAGTTCTGAGGAGCGAGTGAAAAGGAGCTTTGAGAAACAGACTTAGAGGAATGTTGATGTAGAAACAAAGTCTAAAGGTGACAATGGAGCATCAGTTTCTATTTTGACTCACTCAGAGGTAAATGAACGACCTATTAAGTCCCATGAAAATCGACGAAGAAGGGATTGGAACCCTTCTGATCATAAAGCATTAAGAGAAGCAAAGAAAACACCAGATCAGACAGAAAAGATAAATCATCCAGGATTCGAGGCAATGATTGTGAAAAATCAGGGGACACATGGCAGAGGTTAAACACAATTTCCTCCAGTTGGCAGCAAGTCTCCAACAACCTCTAGCATCCAAGGACTGTTGCATTCATCAGTTTTGAGGCTGTTACAGTCTATACGCCAGCAAAAACTTAATAAACCTCCAGCGTTCAGTCTTTTCGCCAGTAAATCATTAAACCTCCTCCAATATGCCAGATGTCAAAGAAAACAATCACCAAATTCAGTTTTCATTTAGTTTACTGTTGGAGACAAATTTATAGGTGTCAATTGTTGTAACTTCTTTTCTATTTTTAGAAAGCAGAGAGGTAGAGCTCGAGTCTCGAAAGGCTGGGGGGTTTGTTTATTATTTATAGACCTGTAAAATATAGAACAAGGGTTCGACTGGGACTGGATGTGAGGAGGTTTCGACCTGTGTGAGTGTGTTTTCAGCAGGTAGAATGTCTTTCTTTTTGGCTGGATCTGAAGAGGGTGTTTTTATTGTGCTGGACTGTGGGTTGTGCTTGGCTAGAAATTTTTCTCTGTAATCATTTAAAGACTAATCAGTAAAGGATAATTTTTTCATAGGATTCCTGTGTGGAGATATTGGTGGTGTTTTTCCTCAGTTCAATGTTTTTCCTGTTATCTTTCAATTTGTTTTCAGTTCTTATTATCAGAAGGAAAGTAATAGAAGCAGAATTTATCAGCAGATACTCTGCCTCTGATCTTTTGATGATCTTTATGTTTTATGCTAAAGCTTAGTTCAGGAATTCTTAGCTGCTTCTGGGCCCGTCTTTTACCTCCCCTACTTCTTCCTCAAACCGACGCCATCAAAACTTAAATCGATCCAATGTTTCTGCTACCTTTCCCTCTGTAAAATTCTTGTCCAGATCTGAGATGTGAATCACTTTTTTAAGCACAGACCCCATTTGCCCAATGGCCCTCCTCGTTGTCCCAAACTAACCATTTAAAAATCAAAAACTCCATATTTTCATTACTTTCATAGCTAGCCTAAAATCAATCCCTTACAAACCAAGTTAAATATAAAAGAGAGATCCCTCTCTGAGTCTTGGAGGGCTAGATCCAAGACTCGAAGTGGTTCGAGGTTACCTCTGTGATTGCCTCAGCAGCCTTAGGCAAATTACAGAGTGCTAACATTTTTGGCGACTTCACTGGGGAACTTTCTCCAGAAGTGCACTTCAAGTTCAGTTTTGACTTCTGATGGTGAACAGAAGCCAAACACAGGAAGGCTGTACCATTCACCTGGTGACTCCATTGCTCAAGATCCCGTGCTTCAAATTTCACAAGCGACTTCACTGTCGAAGAATCCAGATTTCAAAGCCTTGATGATGTTTCAAGATGACTGGGTATGTGGTAAATCCTATATTTTTTGCAGCCATAGAAGAATTCAGAAATGAGTTAGTTGAATTTCACATTGACGAAGACTTTTTAAAAATTGTGTTTCATATTCTGGACTCGAGCAAACTTTCTCCTAAAGGTAAAATTTGTTTTCTTGAGCTAGTCGTTGAAAAGTTTGAAAATGATATTGAACTTTTGGATTCTCAAATTCAGCCCTATAATTTCCTAGATCCCAAAGAGTTCTTGGAAAATCTTCCTTCTCCAAAGCAAGAGGAAATCGTACTACCTGTTGATTTGCAGATTGATGATGATTATGTTTTCAAGTATAAGGCTGAAATTGTAGATGCATGGTTTGATTTTGAAGATGAAATTGATCTACTAGTCATAGAAGATCTAGGAATGCATATAATGCATCATGCTTTAATTGATCCTATAGCAGATTACATGGAGGCTTATGTTAGCTCAAGTTTTCAAACATGTTTTCTCCATAACGACCAAACATGTCATCAACTGCCAGTACATATTTCAGCCTTGATTTTCACCAAACATGATGAGGAAGCCCAATCATGGGATCAACTGCTTGACTGGCTCCATTGGCACTTTTTCATTACCTGATTGAAGCAGTAACTGTTAGAAAAGTAGGGTAGGTAGGAATGCGCCAATAAGCTCATCAGGATGAGCATCTTCTTTTTTGTCTCTTCATAGTTTATTTTCAGTTTACAGTTTGGGGGCAGCCCAATGATCAGTTGGTCGGCGAAATTCAGAGTTCAACGATTCTAGACACGTCTTTCGGAGCCATCTTCCCCAGGTGGAGCCTATGTTAGAACCCTATATAATAGGGGATCAATGTTCTGAATAATATTTATGTTTTTCGGGCATATGTGTTCGCTCATGACGCATGGCGAAGGCGGCGGAAAGCACCCGACACTGACCAAGCATAAGATGAGTGCTTCCGTGCGAGCTTCAAAGCGCGTTCCGGTGCATTTTTTAGCAAAAAATGGTGGATTGGTTTGAAATGGTAAATTTGACTCTTGGGGGTAAATGAAAAGTTGGGTTTATTAGTTATTTTTGGTGAATTTGGCAAAAAATTGGCCCCTCGGCCTTTGCCTTTTAGCAGAGTTTTATGAAAATATTAACAAAATTTTAGCAAAAATTATCTCGTCCTAGGGCCAACCCCCCGAATACTCATCACCACAAACCAACAGCAAACACACAAGCCAGCGCTAACACCAAACTCCAAAGCCCAGCCTCGGGCTCCTTTCATCAATACAACATGTGTCTCTTAGCTCATATAAACGCCTCAAGTTTGGATTACGGCATGCATGTGGGATTTTTCCCCCAAAACTTTAAAAATAAAACACATGGTTGTTCTTTGCGCTTAGGTGTCGACCAGTCTTTACGTGTCAAGCGTTGGCCAGGTGATGATGGTCGATGTGTGCAATACCAGCTTGGATGCACCATATGCAGTGGAGATTGGGTGCCAAGGAGACTGCGCAGGTGTCCGAGGGATGTACCAGATGTGAAGAAATTGGAAGTGGTTATCTCCACAATCGGCCACTACAACATCCGAGAGCCAGTGGAGCCTGCAAAGAATGTGTGTGAGGTGAAAACCAAAGTCCACATAGCAGAGAGAGTATGACAAAGGTGTCGACACTTTTTCTCCAGAAGGGCGGCTTTTCCAGGTCGAATACGCCTTGGAAGCAATCAATCTTGGTTCCACTGTAGTAGGGTTTAAAAACAGAGCGGGTAATCATGCTGGCAGTGGAGAAACGTATCACATCACCTTTGCTGGAGCCAAGAAGCATAGAAAAATTATGGAGATGGATGAACATATTGGTTGTGCTATGAGTGGATTGGTAGCTTATGCTCGAGTACTTGTGGAACATGCACGCGTTGAAACTCAGAAAAATAGTTTCTCCTATGGCGAGCCTATGAGCACTGAGTCAACAATGCAAACTTTGTGTGATCTTACACTTCGATTTGGAGGGGGTGATGAAAATTCTATGTCATGACCGTTTGCAGTATCTCTTCTACTTGCAGGGCAGGATGAGAATGAGCCTTGTTTATACTATACAGACCTTTCTGGTATATTCTGGCAATGCAATGCAAAATCTATAGAATATGGAGTTGAAGCAGCAGATATTGCCTTATTATCGACCATGCCTATATATTAGTTGTTATTACTGTGATGTTTGTTACAACTTGCTTGATGTCTTTGGTGATCATCATTGTATGGCAGAAGAATATCCTTGAAGCTTTTTCCTTTTTGGTAATTTTTTGGATCTATTGAACTCCTGTATATCTCAACATGTTTGATCAAAGTTCTGGAAGGGGGATGGGTTCCTTTGGTACTCTCCCTAATCTTTATGGCAATCATGTATGTTGGGCATTATGGAAAGGCAAAGATTGAATTTTTCACTCCTGGCATAGTTCTTCATATATTTAAACAGTTGTGTGCAGGCTTGAAGCATATGCATAGCTTTGATCCTCCATATGCACATAATGATGTGAAGCCAGGAAAGGTGTTGATATAGTTGAATGTATGATACCATTAGATGCAAGATGTGAAGACTTTGAGGTAGACAAGAGCCTATCTTTTTTGGATGATTATGTGCAGTCATCTCTAGAGAAAGGGGCAAAGCCTTATATGCCAGAGAATGAGCAGCTGAACATGGGTAAGGTGAATGCTTTCCGTAGTCATTAAGACCAGAATGAAGTTACTGGTCATTCTTTAAGATTTGAAGCATATGAAATTCCGAAAGTTCCAATACCAACAAGGGATGTCCAAGTCTCTGTTGTAGCATCAACTGAATTTGAGGCAATGGCTGAGTCTAGTTATGCAAGAGCAATGCAGCTTGTTGCGCCTGTGTCATCATCAACAGATATAGAGTTTTCTATCACTGATGGTATCAATCTACGACTGGATGAGGTACAAAAGAAATGGGGTTGACCAACATATACTTCCACTTCAGCAGCATCTCTTTCTCCAACCAATATAGACAAGTCTGGTAATGGGACACATCTAGGTACACCTGGCAGATCCATCACCCACATTGCATCCAACATTAATCTGTACATGGCACCTTCAGAATCATCAGAACCAGTTGATGTAAATAAGCAAGCTAAAGTTAGTTCTAAGGAGCAAGTGAAAAGGAGCTCTGAGAAACAAACTGAGAGGAATGTTGATGCAGAAACAAAGTCTAAAGGTGACAATGGAGCATCATTTTATGTTTTGACTCACTCAGAGGTAAATGAACGACCTATTAAGTCCCATGAAAATCGACGAAGAAGGGATTGGAACCCTTCTGATCATAAAGCATTAAGAGAAGCAAAGAAAACACCAGATCAGACAGAAAAGATAAATCATCCAGGATTCGAGGCAATGATTGTGAAAAATCAGGGGACACATGGCAGAGGTTAAACACAATTTCCTCCAGCTCGCAGCAAGTCTCCAACAACCTCCAGCATCCAAGGACTGCAGCATTCATCAGTTTTGAGGCTGTTACAGTCTATGCGCCAGAAAAAACTTAATAAACCTCCAGCGTTCAGTCTTTTCGCCAGAAAATCATTAAACCTCCTCCAATATGCCAGATGTCAAAGCAAACAGTCACCAAATTCAGTTTTCATTTATTTTACTATTGGAGACAAATTTATAGGTGTCAATTGTTGTAACTTCTTTTCTATTTTTAGAAAGCAGAGAGGTAGAGCTTGAGTCTCGAAAGGCTGGGGGGTTTGTTTATTATTTATAGACCTATAAAAGACAGAACAAGGGTTCGACTGGGACTGGATGTGAGGAGGTTTCGACCTGTCTGAGTGTGTTTTCAGCAAGTAGAATGTCTTTTTTTTTGGCTAGATCTGAAGAGGGTGTTTTTATTGTGCTGGACTGTGGGTTGTGCTTGGCTAGAAATTTTTCTCTGTAATCATTTAAAGACTGATCAGTAAAGGATAAGTTTTTCATAGGATTCCTGTGTGGAGATATTGGTGGTGTTTTTCCT
>SNQJ01S0112706.1:17339-28131 GCA_010110895.2 Picea sitchensis
AAAATGAGAACATGCCAAAGTGTCTTAGAAAATAAAACTGTGACCACTGTAAGTAGCATAAAATTGTGACCATTGTATGTAGATGAAAATCAACACGTCATAATTTAAACCAACCCAACCCAATTGTGGATGACAAGTTGTTGGCATTCTTTTTTTAGTGGTGAATTTCAAATATTGGCATTTTGTCTACAAAACAACTTAGAGGCTAGTGTATGGTGTTGAGTGATTCAAGTTTGAGAAATTTTGACCACTTTCGTTAAATGGTGTGTAATTATTTTCCATGGTGATTTAATACACACTACTCTAAAGTACAAATTGAAGCATATCAATCTTAATAGTTAATCGATAATAATAATAAAAAAGCATGTCAAAATGTCTTAGAAGAAATAATTGTGAGGATTGTAGGTCACTCTAAATAAACATATCATAATCGAAAGGAGTAGCTAAAATATAAAAAATTAACAACTTACCGTTTGGTATGGTGTAGGCAAGACAATTACTTGTCAGGACAAGGATTTGTCACTATGAACGAAAATGATAGGAAGCTTGCTCGGTTGAGAGGGGCATTAGAGGCGAGGGGTGATGGAAAATGTTATTTCCCTTGTTATGATTGTAGGGGCTTCGAAAGAAAAAGACTTTTAATAAAAACAACTGAAAGACATTGTAGGGAGAAGGGGCACGTCGAAGGGGGTTATGAATATCGTCCCTTGGTAAGAGGATTCAATATTTTATGTATTCTCTGTAATAATCAACATGTCATGAATTTTAGTAATATTTATTATCCGGATTTTTATATTTTCTATACACACTAACTTTTCTACATTGTTTTTAAATATATAGATGATACCCCCAAAATGTAGACCTCTAGAGAGTTATTTGCCAAGTACTAGCAGAAATAATCCTTTACAGGGTGAAGAACTTAGAGATCAAAATATTGAAGATGTTGATCAAGTTATTAATGATGATATGGATGGAGATAACATTAGTGATTCAAATCGGGAAGATGAGATACATAGATTGTGTTAACACTAATTCCTGTAAGGGGGAGTTTTTCTCTGAATTCGGGTCCTTGGTGTAACATGCGAGATATGGGGCTTAAAAAACCCTTCAAATCAAGTTGTTCAAGGCTGCATCCAGAAGCGTCGAAGCGCAAAAATCAGAAAAAATATTGTTTCAGCCTTAAAATGCTTGCAGGCGGGCATTTTTGTTTTCAAACGGTGAAGATCCATCAAAGGAGTAGATCGACTATCATCGGGTAAGTCTGAGTCATGGAGTTGCATGAGGATTAGCAACTGGGCTCATCCCTTATGGCCATAGTTGTGAAATGTTCGTGGTTGTCCTATCCAGTAGGAGTCACATGGCACGCGATTATGTCCCATCACAATTTCGGCTATCACAATTCCAAGCAACAAGGGGTCGCCCCTCCTTTGCAGTAGAAATCCCTGACACGCGAGACCCGAGGTCCCAGGAGCCTGGCCCATTGTCCTAGAATTAGGTCGCAATAAGCAAGCCAGAACTGGAGGTAGCGCCCTTTGCCATCAAAGTCATATCAATCGTCCGTCTGAAGGACATGTGGTGCACATCCGCACTTTCGCGGAATTAATTATCAGGAAGTTGGGGGAGAGACACATCATGAATCCCCGATGCAAGAAGTCCCGAAAGGACCAAGACTGTTGATCAAAAAAATATCTCAACCATCCAGCATCGAACAACACATGGGTGCATTGAGCTAATCACGTGCAAATCTGGGCAGCCTGCATCTGCGTGCCCAGATCTACCGACGAGATCCAATTCTGGACCCCCTTGCCATTTTTCCTTAAACGGGGGGTCCAGAATTCATGTTAAGAAGCAAGAAGATCTGGATGGACAGAGTCCATGTGCCTAGATCGATGGCCAAGGATATATTCTAGACCCCCGTTTCTATTCTTCCTTTAATGAGGGGGGGGGATCCGAAATGAGGCGATTTTCCTAAGCATCCCCCCCTTACTAATGTGGCGCCTTCTCATTCTGTCGGCCCCTCTCCCACCTAAAACTACTTTCTGCTCTCCCTTGCCACCTCCCTCTCCTTGTGACCCCTGTCCTCCACTCTCCCAGGTGTCTCCCACTCAGCACCATCCTAGCCCACCTCTTTCCCTTCATCTCTCTTATCTCCCACCACATGTCTCCTCTGCCTTCCATGTCCTCTTCCCCCTGTATCAACCTTTCTGACCCCCACGCTATACCACTTACCTGCTTGGTTTACCAGCTTCCATCTCGTCTCTCCTCCATGCTCCACATCACCTTCTCATCTCCTGCTTGTGTCACCCCACTTATTCTTCCCAACCTCCGCCCATCCGCCACCTGGTGCTTCCACATCAACATCACCTCATCCTTCCCCTAGCACCTCCACCTCATCTTTCACAAGTCTACCCAACGTCTGCATGCGCATCCTGACAAAGAAACTCCTCAACGTCAAGCATTGATCTCATGACATGACTGTGTCTTAGATAGTCCAAGCCAGTCTGAGTATATGTAGGAATTTTTGTTGGTATCGTTGGTAGAGCTAAGCTCCCTGTTGTAAATTTTTGATGAAGCACTGGTTTTCCCTGGTTATGCATCTGTAGGTGAAACTTCTTGTTTAATGACAATCATTTTTCTTACTTCCATCTAGTTTCCATATAATATTGAAAGAGTTCATGATATATTGAGTCACATGAAGCATTGTGACAGTGTTATATAAATGTTTTATTGTAACGCTGTTATGATTTATTTTAATGTCCTTGTGATTCGAATACAAGAAGCTCGTGTGTTTAAATTCTTCCTCTTCGAGCTGTTGGAAGCTTGATGCTCACAATAGACCTTTACACTTTCTCACAGAAGTCTTCCTCCTACTCGCCCTTATTACAACTCATTGTCTGAAGTTAAAATAAGACCTCACCTGTTCATGCATGGCCTTAGTCCAGGATTCTGAGTTAAAATGATATTATACTGAGTTTACTTCCAGTCGATCACCCTTTTTATAACAAAATCATGACATAAAATGATGGGTATTAGGCTTACTCCTGCTGCAATCCAAGAGTGACTTCTGATGCTAACATTTCTGGCGCAGTTGCCAGGGACGAAGTTGAAGATTTTCCTTGGGATTGAATGATATTGAGCCTCTGATTCTGAAGGTGCATCAGGCATCATATCCCTACAATATTGCTGTTATGCACCTTGTGACTCCATTGTGACGAATCCACTATGGCAGACCTTCTGTTTCAGTTGTGGCTTCCCGAGGTAGACACACCTGGTCTCATCCACAACTGCCTCTAGCTACGTCTGAAGCAGGTCCTAAGAAACTAATCAGAAAAGGAAAGGCCCTTAGAGAAGGAGCTTCTACTGTTGAACTAGGTATTTCTAATAGTTCTCACTGCCCTCTGTTAGAAACTCCAATATCTACTTCTCAGTTTTCTATCAGACCTCTTGCTGGAGTTTCTACAACTTTAAATTTTGGGAGTGTTCCTGTTGATTTTTCCCCTCCTAGTCTGGTATTGGAGGGAGAAAGCCTTGTCACTCCTTTCCCTCCTGAAGTTGTTCCTTGGCCTAGACCCAGGACCACAGAATATTTTCCCACTCCTAGATTTACCACCCCTCCTCCTATTACTGTGGCTTCTACTGCAAAAAGAGAAGCCTCTGCTGACTCAAGTCCTTTAGCCTTTTCTTTGAATCCTCTGTTGTTTCCTTTCCCTCCTACAAGATTTGTTCTAGTTTCCCTTTTCTGAACACCTTCTCCTCCTAGTTATCCTCCACCTAATATCCCTATGGCAGGTGCTAACCCCCCTGTAAACAGAATGGATGCCATTGTGGTTGCGAGGTATGCCCCTCTAGTTCTACCTCATCCCTTGAATCCTCTCCCTGCTAGAGATTATCTCAAATACATGCCTAAATTCACTGGAGAGGAAGACATAACTGCTGAAGAGAACCTTGTTTCCTTCTAAAGTTATGAAGACAACCTGAACATTGAAAATGAAGATGTATGGATGAGAGTTTTTGTCCAGAGCCTTGATGGTGAGGTTAGGAAATGGTTTAGGGGGCTAGCCCCTAGATCTATTGTTGGAATTGAAGCTCTAGATAATGATTTCTTCAGATAGTGGGGAGATAAAAAATATTTCATGTATTACATGACAAAGTTTGGGTCCCTGAAGAAAAAGGAAGGAGACTCTATCTCTGACTTCTCCAAAATATTCAATAAGATGTACAATAAGATCCCTGCTAAGATAAAACCCTCAGAAGCCTCTGCTAAAATTACTTATGCTGGTGCTTTTGACCCTGATTTCTACTTCCTGCTCAGAGAAAGAAGAGCTACTTCCTTGGCTAACATGCAAGATGCAGCCCTGGAAGTAGAATCCAATGTGTTGGCAGTTAACAGGCTCAGGAGCAAGTCTGACAAAGACAAAGGGAAAGGAAAGTATGAGGCCTCAACTTCTATTTCTTCTATAGCTCACCCTCAAGTGGATGAATTGACCAAGATGGTGAATCCCTTAACTGCAAAAATGGAGAAGATGAAATTTGAGGGGAAGCAAACATACAGAAATCCCCAAAACATTGATAACAGAGGCAACTTCATGAGGCTGAATAACAATGTCCCTCAGATGATGCCAAGGGAGAAAAGGAATAGAGACATAGATGATCAGAGGATCCAAACCCCTCTCGAAAATAACCTTGTTGCTGATGAGGAAGGAGAGAAGATAGATGAGCTTGGTCCTGAAATCTATTGTTTTGGAGACACCTCCCCTTTTCCCCATTTGACTCAATCTGCATATGAAGAATCCCTTATGAACAGTCAAATAAATGAGTTGAGTAAGGGGGAGGAAGCCAATAATAGCAATCCCAACAAATATAACCTCAGATTGAAGAAGAAAGAAGGGAAGCCTGACATCCCTGATCAGCCTCTCATAGCAAAGAAACCTACTAAGCCTACAATGAATATCACCAAAGAAAAGAAATCTTAGAATATCTTGCCAATAGCCAAAGACCCTGCCCTCGAGGTAAGGGAAATTCATAAGCCTCTTTCCTGCTTTAGTTTTGAGCATGAAATTCAAAAGATCAGAATCCTTGTCCCCCTTTCAGAGCTAGTCAAGCATGAAGATTTCAAAAAATCCCTCTCTAAGTTGTTACATCCTAAGCCACATTGCCATTCCACAAATTTAGTAAAACTCCAAGATGAAAATCCAGTAGTCATCCTAGGCCCTATGGTAGAAGATAGATATGATTCATCCCCTCCCTTCTACACATCCCTAGATATACATGATAAGGTGCTGCATAATTGTCTGATGGATTCTGGGGCATCCCATAACCTCATGCCCAAAACAGCCATGGAAGAATTGGGACTGGAAGTCACAAAGGCCTATCATGATTTGTACTCTTTTGATTCAAGGAGGGTGCAATGTCTTGGAGTCATCAAAGACCTGGTGGTGTCCTTATTTCAGCTGCCCATGAAGATTGTGGTCATGGACATTGTAGTATCTAATGTTGCCCCCAAGCTTGGCATGTTGTTGTCAATATCTTGGATTAAAAATCTTGGAGGGACATTACAGATGGACCTCACATATGCCACCATTCCAGTATTTGGTGGGGAAGACAGAAGATTGTATAGAGAAGCTCAATTGGCCTACATTGTTAGTGATGAAGAAGACCCCACCAATCATCCTATCTTTGCACTTGACACTGAGTTGTGGTCTAGTTTATTGCAGCTCACTGATAATCCTGAAGCCCCTCTTAAAATCATAAAGTAACCCATTTCTTATCATGAAATACCTCCTCCGGCTACCTCTGTGTGGAAAATGCTCTTCGACGGAGCCTCTTCTAGTGAAGGTGTTGGTGCTAGAGTGGTTTTTGTGTCACCTTGTCAGGAAACCATATCCCTGTCATACAAGCTAGAATTTTAAACTACCAATAATGTGGAAGAATATGAAGCTCTTGCTTTAGGTTTAAGGGATGCAAAAGAAATGGGAATTGAAAAGGTATCATTGTTCGAAGATGTTGAGTTGATAATCCAGCCGGTCATAAATGCTTATCAGGCTAAACATCCTTGACTTAGAAATTACAACAATAAGGTGTGGGACCTAATTGATAATTTCTTCTCAGCTTTTAACATTTCTTTTATTCCAAGAGAGGAAAATACTTTGGTCGATTCCTTAGCTGTCTAGGCTAGCCAGTTTAGGATCCCTTTGCCACCTAGGATCAAATATGATGTTGAGATAAGATATAGGCCATCTATATCGGACAATATCAAGAATTGAAAGGTATTCGAGGATGATCTTGAAATCATAAAATTTCTTGAGTTTGTTGATGAGTTCTCTGCATTGCACATTGATCAGGATCCTGATCCCGAAGGTGACCCTCACCCTGAGGTTTTTTTAAATAAAATAGCTAATCACCATATTGTTCAATTTCCTAGCAATCACAATCCAAAGGGACTAGTTCCTTTAGAAATATTGTTTGATGGGAATGATGTGGCAGTAAAGGGTAAGGTTTCAAATGAGGATGTTGATGTAACGAAGTGAAATATTGGCACAGAGGAGCACCCTAAATTCGTCAAGTTGTCAACTAGCCTATCAAGGGAGTAGAGAGCCGAGTATGTTGAGTTATTAAAAGGATTTGCTGATGTGTTCTCTTGGACCTATGAAGACCTCAAGACATATGACACAGTTGTCATTGAGCATTAGATCCCACTGAAAGAAGAGGCTAAGACATTCAGGCAGAAGCTAAGGCAGATTAATCTGATGTTGCTTCCTGTCATGGAGAAAGAAGTAAATAAATTGTTGGATTCTCAAATCATAGTCCCTTTGAAATATTCCAAGTGGGTGGCTAATCTTGTGCCAGTAAGAAAGAAGAGTGGATAAATTAGACTTTGTTTCGATTTTAGGAACTTGAACAGAATCTCAAGAAA
Source organism: Picea sitchensis (assembly GCA_010110895.2). Classification (NCBI taxonomy): domain Eukaryota; kingdom Viridiplantae; phylum Streptophyta; class Pinopsida; order Pinales; family Pinaceae; genus Picea; species Picea sitchensis. The sequence goes on from SNQJ01S0112706.1 coordinate 24,253, forward strand.
GGACAATTACCCCCTACCTAATATGGAACACATATTGCAGAGGGTAACTGGTGCATCCAGGATATCCATGATTGATGTCTTTTCTGGATACAATCTAATATCAGTTATGCCTGAGGATAGATAAAAAACAACCTTCACCACTCCTTGGGGCACATTCATGTATGCCAAAATGCCCTTTCGATTGATGAATGCAGGGACAACATTTCAACGAGCCATGGACGTAGCCTTCATTGAGGAAAAATATCAGTTTGTGGTGATCTATCTAGATGACATCACAGTCTTCTCCAAATCTAATAAAGAGCACTACTATCACTTGAGGAAGATTTTCTTGAAATGCAGAAGGTTTGGCCTTTCCTTAAACCCCAATAAGTCTTTGTTTTCCATGAAGGAAGGAAAGTTTCTAGGCCACATAGTATCTGTTGAAGGAGTTAGGATCGATCCCAGAAGAGTTGAAGCAATCCAAACCTTGTCACTGCCAAGATCCAGGAAAGAAGTCTAGTCTTTCCTAGGAAAAATTAATTTTTTGAGGAGGTTTGTTTCCAACTTTGCTGAAATGGTAAAGCATATAACAACCATGATCAGGAAAGGAAATGAAGTAAAATGGACTATTAAGCCCAGAGAATTCTTCAACCAAATTAAAAGGGTATTGACTGAGGCACCTATGATAATCAATCCTAATTATTTGAAGGATTTTCTTATTTTCTCATTTGCTTCATTTGATACTATGGCAGTTGTTTTATTGCAGAAAAATATTAAAGGGTTGGAGTAGCCCATTTCATTTTTCAGTCGGGCATTGAGAGATGCAGAAATCAAGTATGAAATCATGGAGAAGCAAGCCTATGCCCTGGTGAAAGATCTCAAAGCTTTCAGAGTCTATGTCTTACAGTAAAAAATCACTGCATATGTCCCTTTAGTTGATGTGAAGGAGATTCTTATTCAGCCAGACATAGATGGAAGGAGAAGCCGGTGGATTTCCAAGATCCTTGAATTTGACTTGGGAATAAAGCCCACCAAATTAATCAAAGGTCAAGGTTTGGCCAAGTTATTGGCCGAAGCAAATTGCAAAGATTTGGGGATGAATTTTATTGAATAATGCTTAGAAGATTAGCAGGTTGAGCTTTTTGATACAAATGCTCAGGAATCCCCCCCATTAGTAGGATCTTCTTGGTATAAGGATGTCATATATTTTCTATAGAAATTGTGGCCTCCTGATGGCCTGAAAAGGAACAAGGCAAGAGCCCTGAAGCTCAAAGCGATTAGATACTTCCTTGTTGATTGAATTTTATACTAGAAAGACCCCCTGGGGGTGCTTTTGAGGTGTCTGGACCCACAGGGGGCCCAAAGGGTTATGTTTGATTTTCATGACAACCTATGTGGAGGCCATCATTTCTAGAAGACCAAGGCCTACAAAATCCTCAAAGTTGGGTACTACTAGCCCACCTTATTCATTGATGTCTGTAGAGAAGTCAGAGCCTGCATCAAATGTAAAAAAAAATCAGGGAAGCAATAGCTCAAATATCTGCCTTTAAATGTCGTAGTAGCTTCGAGACCCTTTCAACAATGGGGATTGCATTTCATTGGAGAGATTCATCCTCCCTCAAGTGGCCAACATAGATGGATCCTGACTGCAACTGTCTATTTTACCAAGTGGATAGAAGCTATCCCCACCAGGAGTGCTTCGCACAAGGTAATCATTAGTTTTCTGGAGGATATCATATCAAGGTTTGAATGTCCTAGTAGAATTATCACTGATAATGCTGCATCATTTAAGTCTAAGCCTTTGCTCAAGTTCTATGAGAAGTTTTGGATTTCATTAATTCACTCCACTCCTTATTATCCCCAAGGCAATGGACTAGCAGAGTCCTCTAAAAAAAGCTTAATCAAGATTATTAAAAGACTATTGGAAGATAATAAGAAGGCCTAGGATTCAAAGATGAAATTCGCCCTGTGGGCTGACCGAGTGACACCAAAGAGGCCCCTAGGCATATCCCCTTTCCAACTTGTTTATGGGACATAAGTTGTTTTTCCTTCTCAACTGGCTCTACCAGTAGAAAAATTCTTTCAGGATTATCAAGGAGAACCTGACAATATAATCAGAAGAATTCATCAATTGGTGGAGGTCCAGCAGACTAGAGAGAAGGTGATGGAAAAAGCTCCTGACCTTCAACAAAATATCAAGCAAGCCTTTGAAAAGAAGGAAAAAAAAGAAGATTTCTAGCTGGGAGATCTAGTGCTTAAGTGGGATGCTCCCAGATAGGATAGAGGGAAGAACAACAAGTTTGAGGCCCTTTGGATTGGACCCTTCAAAATCTCTGAAGTGTTTTTAAATAATACTTACAGGTTGTAGGATTTGGGGGGCGGGGAGGTTTTTAATGGCCCTGTGAATGGGCATTTCCTAAAGAAGTGTTTTTTTTTAGCCATGATTGGCTCCCCTGTGTCTGTAAATATTGTTTTCTTGTTTGTTTTTCGTCTTTAATAAAGACTCCATATCCCAACAGCAAGGCACTGATTATGCAAAAGGAGTTCTTAGAGCATCGCAGGGATGACTATATCCCCCATGGAGCCTAATGTTATCACTAATTCTTGTAAGGGGGGATTTTTCTCGAATTCGGGCCCTTGGTGTAAAATGAGAGATATGGGGCTTAAAAAAACCTTAAAATCAAGTTGTTCAAGGCTACAGCCAGAAGCGCCCAAGCACAAAACTCAGAAAAAATCTTGTTTTGAGCTTAAAATGCTTGCAGGCGGGAATTTTTGTTTTCAAACGGTGAAGATCCATCAATAGAGCAGATCGATGGTCATCGGGTAAGTCTGAGCCACAGAGTTGCATGAGGATTAGCACCTGATCTCATCCCTTATGGCCATAGTCATGAAACATTTGTGGTCGTCCGATCCAGCAAGAGCCACATGGTGCGCTATTACGTCCCATCGCAATTTCAGCTATTGCGATTCCAAGAGACAAGGGGTCGCCCCTCCTTTGCAGTAGAAATCCCCGAGACACAAGATGTGAGGCCCTGGGAGTCTGGACCACGGTCCTAGCATCAGGTTGCATCAAGTGAGCCAGAACTGGAGGTAGTTCCCTTTGCTATTAAACTCATCTCAGTCGTCTGTTTGAAGGACGTGTGGCGCACATCTGTGCTTTCGCAGAATTAGTTATTGGGAAGTTGGGAGAGAGACACATCATGAATCCCTAATGCAAGAAGTCCTGAAAGGACTAGGACCATTGATCAAAGAAATATCTCAACCATCCAACATCGAACAACACATGGGTGCATTGAGCTAAGACGCGCACAAATCTGGGTGGCCTGGATCTACGCGCCCAGATCTACGGACGGGATCCTATTCTGGACCCACCTTGCCATTCTGCCTTTAATGACGCAAGGGGGGGTCTGGAATTCATGTTAAGAAACATGCATATCCGGATGGCTAGAGTCTGCGCACCTAGATCAATGGTCGAGGATCAATTCTAGACCCCCCTTGCTATTCTGCCTTTAATGGGGGGGGGTTCCAGAATGAGGTGGTTTTCCTAAGCGCCCCACCCCCCCTACTAACGTGGAGCCTTCTCTTTCTTTCATCCCCTCTCCCACGTAAAACCACTTTCCTCTCTCCCTTACCACCTCCCTCTCTTTCCGACACCTGTCCTCCACTCTCCCAGGTGTCTCCCACTCAGCGCAATCCTAGCCCACCTATTTCCCTTCATCCCTCTTATCTCCCACCTCCTATCTCCTCTTCCTTCCAAGTCCTCTTCCCCCTGCTTCAACCTTTTTAACCCCCGCGCTATACCACTAACCTCCTTCGTTTACCACCTTCCATCTTGTCTCTCCTCCATGTTGGACAACTGAGAGGGGGGGGTGAATCAGTTGTACCTGAGCTTAAACAATT
>SNQJ01S0112707.1:0-14579 GCA_010110895.2 Picea sitchensis
GCTTCCTTCTAGTGGGTGCTAGAGAAACCAGAGAGTTGGTGCTCTCAACAGGTTGGAGCTTGTAAAACAAAGGTAGTAGCCTCACTTTGAGTTGGTGCTCAAACATAGATGATGTATAGAACTTAAAAGACTGCCTTTCATTTCGAAGAAGAAGAGGTTTTATCCCTTTATGGGTTTCCTCATGAAAATTTGTCTCTGTGTATATCTTATGTGTGACCGATGCTCATTATTTATGTTTTCCATATGTTGTATAATATTGATGATCACTTGAAGAAAGATTAAGAATGGTTTAATAGACTTAAATTTGTTTAAGCAAAATAACAACTGAGTCACCCCGCCCCCTCTCAGTTGTCTTAGTAATTTCAACAAGACATGCATTGGTTCTTTGAGATACTACATTGATGATATGGTACATATTTGCATATGGTTGATAGTATGTGATATGGTACATGTTGATTATGTTATGGTAAATTGATTAGAATAATTATTGGCTATCTTGGTATATGTTATGAGGTTTTGTATATTGTGTTATGAGTTTTCATCTTGGTTATATTGAGGAGAATAATTGAGGCATGCATTTGAGGGTTTTTATATATGACTTGAGGCATGTCATTGGATGCATGGTACATGTTGGTTGAGGTCTACTTGTTGAGATACATTGCTAGTGAATTTATTGGTTTATTGGTATACAATGTATGGCATGATATGGTATATGATTGGTACATGGTATGGTGTTTATGTACATGGTTGATATACATGGTTGATGGATAGTTTGGTACATGTGTTGGTGTGGGGTTGATCCACAGTTTTGTATAGTTGTTGGTGCATGGTTGATGCATTGGTTGTGGTACATATTTTGGTACACAGTAGATTCTTGGTATGGTACAGGTTGATGGTTTGGTATATGCTTTGGTACATCGTTGAGGCACATATCTCGTGATGTTATGTTGGTGATATTGGTACATGCTTGGTAGAGGCATGTTTTGGTGATGTTTGATATCTAGTTYAGAGGTATCCTTGGTATATTATTCATTTGAGAGGATTTGGTTGAGTATCGGTGGCAGTGACTATGACACATTATAAGTTGATGTGAAAGTGGCAGTGACAAAGAAATTGAAAGTGACAGTGGCAGTGAAAATGACAGTGTTCAGTGATAGTGACAGTGTCAATGGAAGTGACAATAGCATTGACTATGGTAGTGATAGTTGGTCTACACTTATATTTCATAGAGATAGGAAGGGGAAAGGAAAGTGTTTTTTACCCTCCTTTCGGTTGGTGTCGGAGAATCAGGGAGTCAGAGCTTCCTCATCCTGAGAACTAGGTGGTTGTATCCACCTTTCAGTTGGTTCTAGAGAACTCAGGGGGTTTTAGCCTCCTTTCGGGAGTTGTAGCCAGAGAATTCAGGGAGTTGTAGATTCTTTTAGGTTGGATCCTATAAATAGGGGGTTATATCCTGCTTCCAATTGTCGCTGAAGAATTGAGAAGTTGGTGCTTCCTATGAATGAATTCTTCATATATATAAGAAAGCATTCCATGGTTTTCTCCCATTTGGGTTTCCACGTAAATATTGGTGTATTGTGTTCTTGATGTGATGTTGATATGATGTTACTTATAATTACATTATTATGACATATATATATATATATATATTGTAATCAAAGATGATACATTGGTAATAAATTGTTAAACATTGTTGATAAAGTGAAATAATATATATTGTGATTAAAAGTGGTATAAAGTTCTCATACTGATTCATTGCCACCCTCTCTCGATTTTTTTTATCATAACCCTCTTCTTGATTTATACTTTACAGTAAGCTTTATATGAAAAGTCATGTTCTTTTGAAAAATCATGACTTTTATTAAATAATAATTAATTTTTCCCCATTTTTAATTTTAATTCACCTTTTCACCATACCATGGGTAAAACACCACCATGGTTTTTAAATCCATGTGAAAATGTAGAGACCCCTATCGGTAAGAATCCAAGTGAAGCGAAAAGTGTAATTTTTTTTTTGTTTTACACATGAATGCAACGACGACCATAGTTAAACAACACAACCTGGCGACGAACACCATGCATGCAGATTAGGCAACAGTCGACAATGACTCAACCCACTAGCACATCATGCAACTGGTCGAAAACATGCAAAAATCAAAGACATATAGAAAAGACTACCCGCCCGACACAACCAAGGATGATTTTAAGGATGGAAATTTATTTTAAAATGTAGAAACCTTGGTGAATATTACTAATCCTTCATATGCCAACTATAAAATATTTGGCGATATTTTTGTAAAAATATTCAAATTTCTAAGGATTTTATATAGTTTGTATAAATTTTTGGTGATTTTTAAGGTAAAATGATATTATCCTATAGAATTTGGGCAAATCATTTTTAGATTAGCGAATCATTTTTTGGAAAAGAACATGGAAAATTAGCCCATAAGCGAAATTTAGCCGCTAAAATCATCCTTGGACACAACCACGACAACGCCTACAATCTAAGGGACCATGTCCACCATCCGACACAATGACCATCAATGATGAGAAACTAGAACCTATAAGGCCTAAAAACCCAATGTCTGAAGGCATTACAACCCCATCACCCACAACTACTACAATGAGCAATGCTCACAACGAAAGGCGCAGACTCTGACCAAGTTATCATTTTGTCGATCTCCAAAGGAGCGCCATAATTTCCCCAACATGAATCATTTCATAGCCAAGTGATAAGCATGATAGTAACCATGGCACACAACACATATCTAGACAACAACCATGAAAAATATACCCATGCACCCTGGCAATCAGTTGATGAGACGCAAGTGACATCACTCGATTTAATTTGCACGAATGGGTAGAGGAGAATAAGACCAACCTCCCCTTCCAACTTGACCTAATGCCCAAGGCACATAATCGCCAAGGTAACGATTAACCATTATTATTTTTAATTGATAAAACTACTAGTCTCTCGACCAAAAGCTTGTGCCAGAACCCACTACTACGCCGATAGCCAAAATTTCTAACAACCCTATTAATTCAACATTTATATCCTATTAGAAAATTTTTAAAACTTTTATCATTTGGTATTACCAAAAATTTATTATTATTATAATTAGAAAAACTACTTTTCGTTTCCTCTTAGTTCACTTCACCTTAAGGGAGACATTATTTAATGTACTTAATTATTCGTGTTAGATAAAGTAGCTAAGTAGGGTTTAATTATGATATAAAGTCTGATTAAGTAGTTGAGTAAAGGTTTAGAGTAGTTGCTTATAGGTTTAATACTGATATAAAATGGTTGAGAGTTTTTGGATTGATACTTGCTGATTGGTAAAAAAAACTCTGACTAACCAATCACTACATAACAATGAATTCGTTGCCCAGGTAACTGTTAGGTGGCTATCAAGAACAAGGAACACTTTCTAAATGATATCATCTAGATATCAGTGAAATCACTAAACCTAAATGCTGCTATTAGTATGATATTAAAGGAATCATGTCAAACTGCAAGTGGAAACTTGCTGTCAATAGACATGCCGAGTCGTAGTCTCATTACCAGTAAAACACATGATATATAAACTAAGGGATATAAATAAATTGCCTGCGTAAGAAAATGAATCGTTGTAAGTGTAAGAATAGAAATCATTGTGCATGTGTGTGCAATTAAATTGTTGGCCAATTGAAGGAACCGATTCACCATACCTTTGTTAGACACTGGAAAAAATAAAAATGTGAGGATATAGCTTGCAAATAGGGGTCCGTTTGGCAGGTATAATGCAGTCTAAACGACATGCAAAATCATGGTTCGTTTGGCAAGGAAAGCGTAGTCTGTGCTGCAAGAAAATCATGGGCAGATGGCTGGTAAAACATAGTCTAAAATAATGAACATCCACCACTACACAGGAAGAAAAGAAAGCACTACCATATACAATGAAAATGCCAAGATCAATGTAGAGTAAAATTTCCATTAAAGGTGATAAATATGCAGAGTGAAATAGCCATTGAAAAGTGATAATACACAGAGTGAAATCACCATTAAAAGTGATAGATACGGAGAGTGAAATCGCCATTAAGAAGTGATGAATACACAGAGCGAAATCGCCATTAAAAAGTGATGAACACACAGAGCGAAATCCCCATTACATTCCAATCGTAGAACATCAATCAAATTAAAATGCTATATCTGTATATTAATATGCCTTTTCTATCAATAGCATCGATCATTGTATAAGTGTGTTCAGTAGTATGAATTCGTTGTGTTTATATGCCAGAAGCGTTGTCCACATTGATAGTAGAAATTGTTGGTCTAACAAGATTTATTTATTGCAATTTTAACGAGATGAGGGTAACCAAATTATTGTTCTTAATACATGAAAAAATGATATCCATCATTACATATAAATAAGACATATTAAATGATGTGTAAATACAATAAATAATCGTTATAAATCTCTCTAAATAATTCGATGTCCTACAACATTAAAACGTAGGTATGCCAACAAGGAGATTCATTGGAAGGTCATGGTACTTTAAAACACAGGTAAGAGTTAAATTCCACAGTATAACAAAATAAAAACTGGATGCAAGGGTGGTTTTTCCAACCATAAAAATGAATTCAACTCTGGATGCCTAAAATGTTTAATTCCATAGTAGAACGAATTCCAAATCTGGGCGCAATCAAATCAATCGTTCGACAATGAATAAACAATACTCATTCACAAGAGGGCACATAGACTTACTCATTCAACCAAGGATCAATCAACACAAAGACAGTAAGGGTAGGTGGCTGGGAAAAAATATCCTTTTCTCATCATCTACACATAGAAAATAAGTGCATTAGAATCTATAGGTCGGTGTGCACCGAAGTGACGACCGTTGATTCGGCTCCTGGCCGACTTCTCAGGCATGGACTGATGAACTAGGGATGAGGACGAAGACCAGGCATAAACTCTTCATAAAAATAAATTAAAACCAACAGGACAATCACAACATCAAGGATCAAATGCCAAGGGAATCAAGTCAATCAACAAGCTTAAGGCTAAGGGAAAAATTAAGTTCTCAATTAAAATGCTAAGTCAAACACCTTCCTTCCACAGTTAAAAGTACAAAATTGAAAGCGTAAATTCAACAATAATATACCATGCAGAATAAGAGAATTTGTACCATATCCCAAGTCATCCGCTTTGAGTCATTGTCTCGCGTGCTCCATGAAGCTCCCGCTTGACGACTGATGAGACTTCACTGGTACCTCCCAACCAATGCTAGGTCAGCCCCCCGAGCCGCAAAGGGGCCACGCACACTGAACCATAGAACAAATATCTCTCAGCTTGCCTCGCAAGGCTGGGCTACCACTCCTTACTGATCTGGGTATCCCAACTCCCAAAAGCTAAGTCAGTCAAGTCTAAAATTATGCAGTGTAATGTTATACATGACATAAGATATCCATCCTCCTCCTCCTCCCTTATTTATATATAGTTTCTAAGTCCTTTACTTTCCTAAAATCCCATTTAGTTTATTGTTCAAAAAATTAATTCATAAAAATCCTCCCCGTACATGTGTCACCCATCCCCTTCATTGCACCATAAATTAATTTCATTAATTAATTAATTACTCCTATTTCCCTCACCCACCTAAAAGCATTCCTAGAATCGCTCCTAGGTGTCCCCATATTCCCTTACACATTTTAATGACTTACCCCCTTACTAATTCACTATTTGAGTTCAATTTAGAAAGTTCTTAAATGCTAGATACCTTACTAAGTTAGTCTTTCTTCTTTTTCCTTGTGTTTCCCCTTTCTTTTTATGTTTCCCTCTTTTTCCTAGTTTCCTAATTATTTTAAATTTCCCTCTTTCCCTTTTCATTTAAAACTCAAATTGGAAAGTGTAGAAAATTACCTTTTTCCCCTTTTCCCTTTTCAATTAATAAAGTTTTAATTAGCATATGTAACAAAACAATTAATTCCCCCTTTTCCCCCTTTTTAAATTTTATCCCCAAAAAGATTTTTATAAGTTAATTGAATTGCTTACCCCCTTCTCGTCACATGATTAATGATGATTATCATTATTATTTATTTATTTTATTTTTATTTTTATATAAATATATATTTTTTATCACAAGTATCACTTAGACCTAGACATTATTTTCCTAGGTTGGGCAACCTTTTATTAGGGAAATTGATTTAAATATTTCTCATCACATTATTCATTCTAAGGCCATATAGGTTTATTCATTTATTATTTTACAATGTGACGTGCCCTTCAGGAGGCACTAGGTGCTCCAAGGGTGCCACTTGCCTCATATTGTTTCCCTTGCGTGACATGCCCTCCAGGATGCACTATGTGCTTCGAGAGTGCCACTCGCCTCATATTATTTACCTTACGCGATGTTCCCTTCAGGACACACTCCATGATCCAAGGGTCTCACTCGCCTCTTGACTGACTTTGTGGACATCAAAAACCCCTGGAGTCAATAATCTGTCAGGTGATCTTGTGGGAGACTAATGGCCTCTAAGGAATAAGGCCCCTAACTTATTGCGCGCCCCTTAGAATCATCATGAGCAATTGTTGCAGTCTGCCCTCATGATATCATGGACCTTCTCGAACTAGGTAATCGTTAACCTACAGTTTGATCCATGGTGGGAGTGCTAGTAGGTTGTGGTAGGGCTGTTGTCCACACCTCTCCCTCAGCGTCTATGGTAGTCATTTGTGATCCCTTTACTCCACATGTGTGTCGGGTCAACAAGCTATCGTCAGCCTGCATCATCAAGGAATCATGTCAAAAATAAAATCCATAATCATAACATCTAATCAGATGCACATAGGTCATATATACAACAATCAAACACCAATAGTCCACTCCCTGAATTGGTCCTAAGTACAAGGGTCTCATCGATGCCTTTGCATCCTCAAGATCCAAATCCTTCACACTCAAGAGAACGAAGTCAATAGAACATGTCTAAGTCAATGTAGCAAAATAACATATAATCACATCCATAATGCCTCATAATAATAATTAATGGTCAATGGTATAATAATTTGGATCACTTGCAAGCAAGTGTCCTCAAAGAATAAGTTTGTTCAGTGTGGGAAAGAGCGGGATGATACATACACCCCCTTTTGGTCTAAACTTTGTCCTGAAGTTTCACAACATATAAGTGCCAAAATAATGTGTATCAGAGTATCATAAGTCTATCTATCCAACAAAAAATGAAACTATTGGCGCATATCTTATGCATCCTTCGAGGTCGCCAAGTGCGGGCTTTAGTTGTCCCACTCGACCTTGACCTCATCTATTGTTCGGCATCATAGCTGTCAAATATGATGATCCAGGATGCAGATCGACTTAGCCGTGAGCGCACCCTCATCCAACACCCACATGGTTCTGAAGTCAAAACATGTGTAGGATCAATAATCATAATGTCTCAAACAAAGACGTGAAAGACATCGTGCATACGCCTCAAGAATCAGGCGAGGTTAGTCATTATGCCACGGGCCTCTTTTTCCACAATCTCGTAGGATCCCACAAAACTAGGAGATATTTTAGCCACTTTTCCAAGATTGATTGAACTCTTATGTGGTTTCAGTATAAAAAATACTCGATCACCAAATCATAACTACAGTCGACATGATGCGCATCGACATAAATCTTCTACCGATCCTACGTTTCCTTGATCCTTTGTCTGATAGTTGCATTTGATCTTCCATTTCTTGGATCGCTTCTAGTACCACCAGGACCCTATACTCAAGTCAATCCCAACTCCAGGGCATCTAACATGGTTGCCCCTAAAGGAATCAAAAGGCACCATCTTAATGGGGCTTTGGTAATTGTTGTTATTAGCAAATTCTATGAGTGGCAATAGTTCTTCCCAATTCTCATGTTGTTCCATCACGTACATGTGCAACATGTATTCCAAGGTCTAGTTCGTTTGTTCGATCTACCCGTCAGTCTCCGAGTCATATGCAGTACTAAAGTTAAGTTGGGTTCCCAAGGCCTCTTGGAAACTAGTCCAAAATCATCCAGTAAACACCAATCCTTGATCGGATATAATCCTCTTAGGCATGCCATGGAGCCTCACAATCTCACTAATGAAAAATCTAGATATGTCAGGTGCCTGATACATTGTATGCACAGGAATAAAATGAGCACTCTTCATTAGAGTGTCGACTACCACAAAACCCGAGTCGTGTCTCCTTGCCGTCAGTGTCAATCCAACAATGAAATCCATCGAAATGACCTCCCATTTCGATTCTAGAATAACGTGTGGTTGTAGTAATCCTGCTGGATGTCTATGTTTAGCCTTTACCTACTGACATTCTAGACATCTAGCCACCTGGTTGACTATGTCTGTCTTCATTCCCTTCCAGAAGAATAAGGGTTTAAGGTCCTCCCTCATCTTCGTGACTCCTAGGTGAGCCATGTACACTGCTCTATGAGCCTCGTTTAGGATAAAAAATCCTCAACTCGTCATTCGGTGGTACATAAATTTCATTTTTAAATCTGAGTAGTCCATCGTCATCCAAAGTAAATCCTTCAAATATTGGTACCATCATTGTGTTTTGTTCGATAAAATCCTTGACCTCTTTGTACCAATCATCGTCGCGCTGTAAAGTTAGAATCTTTTCACGTAGATTCCTTTGAAGAGGAAACACCAAAAAGATGAAAGGTCTCTGACTCAATGCATTTGCCACTTAGTTCACTGTCCCTTTTACGTAAGAAATCTCGAAATGGTACTCGCTAAGAAATTCTGACCAATGTCGTCATCGCGCGTTCAGGTCGCTTTGCGTAAAGATGTGTTGTAGTCCATAGTGGTCCATCTTTAGTTAAAATTTTCATCCAACTAGGTAGTGTATCCAAACCTTGAAGACATAAACAAAGGCTAACAACTCCAAATCATGCGTCACATAGTTCTCCTCATGCTTACTCAGTTTCCTCAAGATGTAAGCGATCAATTGACTGTCTTGCCTCAAGACTCCGCCTAGGCCTTCCTTGGATACGTCAGTGCATACCAAGAATTTTGTGTCCATGTCAGGGAATTTTAGTATCGGTGTCATTTTCAATAGGTCTTTGAGCCTCTGAAAAACTTCCGCACATTTCTCGGTCCGAACAAATTTATTGGTATTCTTCTGGAAGTTTGTTATCGGATTTTCTATATTTGAAAATCCCTCAATGAACCTTTGATAGTATCATGGTAAACCCATGAAGCTATGCACTTCCGAGACATTCATCCATGCAAGCCATTCCATAATAGCCTCGACCTTTGTTGGATTCACAATGATACCTTCGTCAGAGATGACATGCCCTAAGTAATGAATCTTTGATTGATAAACCACGAATTTGGACAACTTCCCATAAAATTTATTATCTCGCAGACACTGTAGTACCAAGAGAAAGTGCTCTTCATGCTCCTCCATCATCCAAGAGTAAATCAGAATATCGTCAATCAATACTTGGATGAACTTCTCCAAGTATTCATTGAACACCTCGTTCATCCACTCATAAATCCCCCTGGGGCGTTCGCTAGTCCAAATGGTAAAACAATAAACTTGTAATGTTGCAACCTCACCTTAAAGGAAGTCTTAGGGAAGTCATTCTCCTTGATCCATAACTAGGGATACCCTGATCTCAAATCGATCTTGGAAAACACCGTCGCATCCTTCATCTGATCAAATGGATCATCAATCCTTGGCAATGGATATTGATTCTTGATCGTTGCCTTGTTCAATTGATGGTATTCAATGTAGAGTCTCCATGACCCATCCCTCCTTCATATGAAAATGACAGACGCACCCCACAGTGACACACTCGGACATATAAGTCCCAGGTCCAACAACTCCTTCAGTTTCATTCTCAACTCATGTAACTCTGGGGTTGACATATGATAAGGTGTTCTCACTATTAGTTCATTCCCCGGTTTTACGTCTAAGGTAAACTCCAATTCCCTCTCCAACGACATCCCAGGTAACTCCTATGGAAATATTTCTGCAAACTCTCTCACCACAAGAAGGTGTTCTAAACCTTTTGCTACTCCCTTCTTGTTTAACGCAAGGATCGCATAAAGCTTACATCCCTTGTGCATGCTCTTCCGTAACTGTAAGGAAGAGATGAACCTCAGGGAAACTCCCTGGTTCTGACCTAGAATCAGGCATCTTTGTCCCTCATCATTGACCAAACTCAATCATTTCATCTTACATTTGAGTATCACCTCATGTGATTCCAACCAATCCATATCGATTACAACATCATAAGATCTTAAGATCATAACGTACAGGTCGGCCCTGGTTAAAAAATCTCCCAGGTTAAGGGTACAACCCGTTACCTTTCCTGCAACCTTATGTTTGGCTCCCGAATCCATCTCTACAAAGCTAAACTCATCTTGTTCAACTGCCTCTACCTTAATCCTTTCTTTTAGTGTTGCACCAGAAATGGAACTCACAGTAGCATCGGGATCTATCAAAAAACTAAAGGTCTTGTTAGCGATGGTACCTCACATCTCGAGCACAGTCGACCAATTCTATTCCTGCCTATTATTCACCGCTGCATGAATCCGATGGGCCTTGCCCAAATCTCCCACGGTAGTGGGTCTAGCTAATCCAGATGCTCTAGTCCTCTCCATAGGGAAGTTTCACTGGTAAAGTGGCTCCCCACAAGTCCAACACCCCTTCCTCGATCCAATACTCTTAATGCCCGAAGTAGAAGCTCAATTCTAACAATAAGGCCCAACTCAAACTTCTTGACCATAATTTTCTAGGTAATTTGATGTGGAGCATATCAAAGAAGCTCCAAAATGGGCCTCATACTCGGGCACCGTGCAACTACCTTGTCACAAGGCATCAAGCTTGTTGAGCTAACGCTCAACAAATTCCTCAGAAAGATAACTCACTTCGAATTGTTCCTCAAACAGTTCTCGTGTCACATCTTCGATGGTCATGTTCAAAAATGACAGGATCATATTCAACCAAAGAAGAGCGCTCCCCTTCAGTTGAAGACTGCCATGCGGGCCTTTGCGCTGGAGGTTGTAATCGCAAAGCGTGAAGCACAACACCTTTCTCTACAACCATTCCTCGACGACACAACCATCCATGACACTCTTGGACTCGAGACTCAACTCTCTCGAGTTCTCGGTGGATGTTAATGGTACTAGCTAGGGCACGTTGTGGACCCTTAGGGGTATAGGTGCCCTGACCTTATCTCAGTACTGATGGTGAATCAAGGCCCTTAAAATTCCCTACAAGGGCCTTGTTAGATCATCATCATCCCTTACTACAAGAGAATCCAGCCCAAGGACTTGTTCTTCCCCTTGGGGGTTCGACTCCGAGGGTGTGGGAACTACTGGAGGCATTGCACCCCCTTCCATGGAACCATGTTGCAAACCTCTGAGGCATCCTCTAAATGAAATCACAATATGGGAATGTTAATTCTTTTAATTAACGCAACGATTAATACTCACGGGTTTACTGCCATGGAAATCCTAGTGATCCATAGTCACAGGGTTGAGCCCACTCTGATACCATATGTAAAGACCCCTATCGATAAGACTCCATTGAAGAAAAAAGTGCAGAATTTTTTTTCTGTTTTAGGTAGGAAGGAAACAAATACCACTATTAAACAATATAACCTGACGATGGACACCATGCACGTAGATCAGGAAACAATCGACAACTACTCAACTCGCCAACACAACGTGCAACTGGTCGAAAACATGCGAAAATAAAAGACAGATAGAAAAGACTAACTGTCTGGCACAACCGCTACAACACCTAAAAGATAAGGGACCACACCCACCATCCGACACAACCCAACACCTGAAGGTGTTACATGCCCAACACCCAAAACATCTACAACTAGTAATGCCCACAACGAAAGGCACAAAATCTGACCAAGTTATCATTTTCCCTCTATATAAAGGCGTTCCATGATGAACATCCACCACCACATAGGAAGAAAAGAAAATGCTACCATATACAGTGAAAACGCCAAGACCAGTGCAAAGTAAAATTGCCATTAAAGGTGATAAATACATAGAGTGAAATAGCCATTGAAAAGTGATAATATGCAGAGTGAAATTTCCATTAACTGTGATAGATACGTAGAATGAAATCGCCATTAAAAAGTGATGAATACACAGAATGAAATCGCCATTAAAAAGTGATGAACCCGTAGAGAGAAATCACCATTACATTCTAATGTAGACCATCAATCAAATTAAAATGCTAGTGTTGTATATTAATACGCCTTTGTTTTCAATAGCATCGATCGTTGTATAAGTGTTGTCATTAGTATATATTCGTTGTGTTGATATGCCAGAAACATTGTCCAGATTGATAGTAGAAATCGTTGTTCTAACAAGATTTATTTATTTCAATTTTAATGAGATGAGGCTAACCAAATTATTGTTGTTAATACATAACAAAATGCTATCCATCATTACATATCAAGCAGACATATTAAATGTTGTGTAAATACATTAAATAATCGTTACAAAGATCTCTAAATAATTCGTTGTCCTACAACATTAAAACGTAGGTATATCAACAAGGAGATTCCTTGGAAGGTCGTGGTACTTTAAAACACAAGTAAGGGTTAAATTCAACACTATAATGAAATAAAAAATAGATGCAAGGGTGGTTTGTCCAACGATAAAAATGAATTCAACTCTGGATGCCTAAAATGTTTAATTCAACAGTAGAATGAATTCCAAATATGGGCACAATCAAATCAAGCATTCAACAATGAATCAACAATACACATTCACAAGAGGGCGCATAGACTTACTCATTCAACCAAGGAACAATCAACGTAAAGATATTAAGGGTAGGTGGCTAGGAAAAAATATCCTTTTCTCATCATCCATGCACAGAAAAGAAGGGCATTAGAATCTATAGGTCATTGTGCACCGAAGTGACGACCGTCGATTCGGCCCCTGACCGACTTCTCAGGCATGGACTGACGAACTAGGGATGAGGACGAAGCCAAGGAATAAACGCTTCTTAAAAATCAATTAAAACCAACATGACAGTCACAACATCAAGGATTGAATGCCAAGAGAATCAAGTCAAGCAACGAGCTTAAGGCTAAGGATAAAATTAAGTTCTCAGCTAAAATTCCAAGTCAAACACCTTCTTTACACAATTAAAAGTACATAATTGAAAGTGTAAAGTCAATAATAATCTACCATGCAGAATAAAAGCATGCGTACCATAGCCCAATTCATCTTCTCTGAGTCGTTGTCCCATGTGCTCCGTGTATCTCCCACTTGTCGACTGATGAGACTTCACCGGTACCTCCCAGCCAATGTTAGGGGTAATGTTCTTCCTCCTCATCCCCCCCAGCCGCAAAGGGGACACGCACACTGAACCAGAGAAAAACTAGCTCCCATCTCGCCTTGCAAGGATGAGCTACCACTCATCACCAAGCTGGGTATCCTAACTCCCACAAGCTATGTCAATCAAGTCTAAAATTTTGCAGCGTAACGTTACACATGACAGAGGATATCCATCATCCTCCTCCTCCATTCTTTATATAGAGTTTATAAGTCCTTTACTTTCCCAAAATCCCATTTAGTTTGTTGTTCAAAAATTTAATTGATACAAATCCTCCCCATACATGTGTCACCTATCCCCTTCATTGCACCATCAATTAATTTCATTAATTAATTAATTACTCTTATTTCCCTCACCTTCCTAAAAGCATTCCTAAAATCGCTCCTAGGTGTCCCCATATTCCCTTACATATTTTAATGACTTACCCCCTTACAAATTCACTCGTTGAGTTCAATTTAGAAAGTTCTTAAATGCTAGATACCTTACTAAGTTAGTATTTTTGCTTTTTCTTGTATTTCCCCTTTCTTTTTATGTTTCCCACTTTTTCCTAGTTTCCTAATTCTTTTAAATTTCCCTCTTTCCCTTTTCATTTAAAACTCAAATTGGAAAGTGTAGAAAATTACCTTTTCCCCCTTTTCCCTTTTTAATTAGTAAATTTTTAATTAGCATATGTAACAAAACAATTAATTCCCCATTTCCCCCCTTTTTAAATTTTATCCCCTAAAAGATTTTTATAAGTTAATTGAATTGCTTACCCCCTTCTCATCACATGATTAATGATGATTATCATTATTATTTATTTGATTTTATTTTTATTTTTATATAAATTTTTATTTTTTATCAAAAGTATCACTTAGACCTAGACATTATTTTCCTAGGCTAGGCAACCTTTTATTAGGGAAATTGTTTTAAATATTTCTCATCACATTATTCGTTCTAAGGCCAAATAGGTTTATTCATTTTTTATTTAACAACACGACGTGTCCTTCAGGATGCACTAGGTGCTCCAAGGGTCCCACTCACCTCATATTGTTTCCCTTGCACGATGTACCCTTCAGGACACACTCCATGCTCCAAGGGTGCCACTCACCTCATACTGTTTCCCTTGCGCAACGTGCCCTTCAGGACACACTCCATGCTCCAAGGGTGCCACTCACCTCTTGATTGACTTGGTAGACATCAAAAACCCCTGGAGTCAATACTCCGTCAGGTGATCTTGTGGGAGATTAAGGGCTTCTAAGGAATAAGGCCCCT
>SNQJ01S0112709.1:28613-39500 GCA_010110895.2 Picea sitchensis
TTGTATTATTCAAATTAAGAAGGCGTCCCCCAGGCTAATTAAAGTGGTTTTAACCACTAAGAAGACAAGTCAACCCTTCCCAGTGAAGAGACACATTTCCAGCACCTGTCAGCCAGTATAAATAAAGGAAGCCAACGCCTCTTTATCTCACTCACTCATTCACTCATCAAGTGCGCAAGTTTGGAGAGTTGCAGTTGGGAGAAGAAGGAAGAGAAAGGCGCATTGCTCAGTGTTGGATATTCTCTAGTGTTTTGGTTTATTGTCTTGGCATTGTATTGACTATCTATATTAAGGAAGCTTTTGCTGGGTTTTCTTCCCCATGAGGGTTTCCCAGGATAAATGATGTGTATCTTGTGATTGTGTTTCTCTCAATGATCCTATCTATGCTATGGTTATCTAGTAAATTGAAAAGAAACCTAATAATAGCTCAAAACTTAATAGAAGGATCTCCCGGTTTGGCCAATATATGATTTACCACAAGAGCACGGGATTTGATAAACTCTCGGTCTAAGCATTGGGTCAGATTTATCCTTGGAAGATTTGAAGGATTGCTTGAGTGTTTTGAAAGGCTTGAAGATGGTTTTGATATTCTTTTTCGTAAGAATTTTGGATATGTGATCATTGGTGCCTTGGATGTAGGGGATAAAAAGGAGAGATAGAGGGGGGAAGAGGAGGAAGAAAAGTTCGACTTAGGGTTGTGGGCTAAGAATTTTTTTTTATTAATTTGAGAGGAGGTGTAGCCATTAGAGAAAAGGGCCTTGGTTAGGTGGGATATTTCTTTCTCAAAAAATTGTGGGTCAGATATTCAAATGGCTCGAGTGACAAGAGTTTTGAGGATGAGTGGATGTCCACTCGAAACTTTGGACGTTTCATAAGCTCCTTACACATTTTATTTCCATAATTACAAACAACACAATCAATACAGTTTTGTTGTGACAACTTTTGAAGCTTGTGTGAAGAGTTCTTCTCCAATAACTCCTACATAGCATGAGAATGAAAGGAAGCTAAGATTCAATTGTTGTAGTGATATAAAGTTAACTTAGGAGAGTTCTACTATAACACTTGACCCTCTAAACCCTACTTTTGAGGCTTTTGAGGTGAGAAGCTTGTGTGAAGAGTTCTTCTCTAAGAACTCCTACATAGCATGCGAATGAAAGGAAGTTAAGCTTCAATTGTTGTAGTGATAGAAAGTTAACTTAGGAGAGTGCTACTGTAACACACTTGACCCTCTAAACCCTACTTAGGCTGGTGGGATGTCAAAATTTTTCCTTCCACTATGAACCAAACCTCAGGCTTCAATGCCACAGGTAGAAACTTGCTTACAAAGAGTGTTTCCCCAGTTTCTGTGCAACCTGCAATGGTATAAGATCTTTGGGAATTACTCTTCCTCACGCCCTCATTCCTATGTGGTTATCATGTGAAATCCACATCATCTGCACCAATGGATAGGTTTATGTGTGCGATGGCTTGGCAGTGACATGTCCTTGGACATGTCACCCTTCCACTAGCAATCCTTCGACAGAATGCCACTACACAATCCAGGAGGTAAACTTTCTTGTATGAATGGATTTGACTCTGTAATGTACCTAACCATCATGGCTGGGCCACGTCAGCTAAAACTTTATATTTATCATATCTGATAACATTTTAGTAATGTACCTAGCCTCCAACTAGGCAACAATACATGAAGAATACACATAACACGAAACTTCTGCTAATTAAAGCCATTATTTTGTTGTTATCCATTTTCCCATAGCCTAAAATTACAATTTATAACAGATTTAGCTACAACAATAACCATAAAACATATGCATCTAAAGCATGCTAATAATCAACAAGAGATATAACTAAATCGTTCATTACATCAACATATAAGTCATTCCCATTCACACGGAGTTCATGCACAACAATAACACATGTAAATAACCCAGTACAAGAATAAACACTTATATTAAAGAAGAATAGTGCAACCAGCTGCTTGGGACAGACGTTCCACCCAACTATAGACTGAATGTTCCAAATCTCAACATTCAGTGACCCCCGAGTTGAGGCTAGAAATCCAAAAAAGAGGGTGGTCTCTCAAAGTCCACTCACAACTCATAAATATATCAACCCAACTGATATTCTCCTAAATCTATCTCGAATTTTCCACCAACTCTCTTCCTATTGACCTGCCCAACCTAAGGAATGCACGATTCGTTTATCAGAGATAACCCATAGGAAGTACCATATGTTTATCAGGGACAACCCAAGGGATGAACCATCAATTTATCAGGGTTAACCCAAGGGATGTACCATTTGTTTATCAGGGATAATGCACAGAATATGTCATTCGTTTATCAGGGTCTCTCTCGAACATGTAGCTAGGAATCCCTCAGCTAGGAATTCCAGGGAAATTGCTGCTAGGAAAACTACCAACAAACCAACAACAACCACTTGTTGTTTCAACGCAACTCACATAAGAGTTCACTCTTTCGGCCTTAAACCATACTCTTCATTTCTCCATATCCAATTCGCTCTAATTACGCTCTAGCTATGCTCCAGAATTCTCCCTCCTCTAGCCGCACCAACTCCAAGCTCTATTTTCTTCTCTCTGCCCCCCCTTCCATGCACAAACTTGACTTAATGCCCAACTGTTCGAACTCTTGTTACTTCTTGTCTCAACCTATACAAAATCCCTCTGTTTTTCTTTCCTTTCTTGACTCACACTCTTCCCCAAGATGATTATACTCAATCCCCATGTGCCCAATAACTTCGGGATGTGGTCACTTAGACCCACCCTCTTACATGTATTCAATGATTGGCTTTGGAAACACTCAATTAGAAATGAGAAGGTTCATATACAATAAAAGATTTAGGAAAATGGGTTAAATCCATAAACATGGGCAATTCCCCCCTTGGACCCCTCTTGGCCATTATCCTAGACACTCCCCTCTCTTATGGATTAATTCAAATGCCATCTCTTGTCCATGTCCCTCTTAACAACTGACATCACATTTTATTATTAAAACATTGAAGTGCAATTCACATATTACATCACTTGGTCGTAGCCACATATTATATCTACATAAGCATTGATCAAACTGGGGACTATAATGGGGATGTTACATTCCCCCTCCCCTACAATTGTGATTCATCCTCAGTATGCTCTATGCTGATATACATATATGCAAATTTACATCAAAATACTTAGAAATAATTTTTTTGTTATTTAACAATTCCAGCAACAACTCCAACCAAAATCTCTTATTCCTCTCAACTCGTCGACCCAAGGAATGCATCATCCGTTTATCAGGGATACCCAAGGGATGTACCATCCATTTATCAGGGATAACCCAAGGAATGTGCCATTCGTTTATAAAGGTCCCCAACGCAGTTGGCCAAGACTATGAGATATGGTTCCAGAACTTTAGTTGCTCAAAATGGAGTCTTGCATTATGTCCTTGTAACATACAAAATATATAAATATTAAGTGATAATAATCATAAATAATCATAAATAATCATAACAATAATAATAAATAGTTATTAATTCTATAAGGGATGCATCCTTT
Organism: Picea sitchensis; assembly: GCA_010110895.2. Classification (NCBI taxonomy): domain Eukaryota; kingdom Viridiplantae; phylum Streptophyta; class Pinopsida; order Pinales; family Pinaceae; genus Picea; species Picea sitchensis. Next base: position 32,167 of record SNQJ01S0112709.1, read on the forward strand.
CATGGATGGTCACCATATGTGCCTTTAGGTTCTTTATATATTTGAAACTCTCATTGTAGAATCTATCCATCATATATTATCTATTTTATCTCATTATATACATTCTTATTCAATATATTTATTGTCCAATATGGATCACAATTATTTATTCCATTTATGATGGATGTCCATCTTAAGAACAGATTGGTTATTTGCATTGGTATCAGAGCTTTGTTGTTGATCCTAGCCATTGGCCATACATGATTGTAGCCTCATACAAAAAGAAAAAACATAGTTTCTCTTTTATCCAGGTCTTTGACCACGTGAGGGAATTTTTCCATTAAATAAAAATCATCATAAAAAATTACCATTGAAGAAATAATCTTTCAGTTGCAAGAAATTATAAGTTATTACCAAATATCAAGAATAAGGAAAAAAATAAAGGAAAAAAAAGGGAGAAGAAAAAAGAAAGAAGAAAAAAGAAAGAAAGAAAAAGAAAGAATAAAAAAAGAAAAGATAGTTTAAAAGAAAAAGTTCCAAAGAAAAAGGAAGAGTAAATTCTGATTTTACCATTGGTGGTTTACAAGCCCATGGTTTTGGTAAACCATTGGCCCATGGTATTTCCCTACCCTATAAAAAAAGAATTTACAGTGGTAACTTTTTACAACTTTCTATATACATGTGGTGGGGTTGAAGCCAAAATAAAAAGTCAATGACCTAAGTCTTTTGGAGTAATATTAATTCAATAAAAGTGAAAAGATATTTTAGGAAAATAATAATGTGCCCTGTTATCCCCGATATCTAGGGATAACTAGGAGATCATGTCTCGAGGCCCACAGGTCCTAGAGAAAAGTTCCAAAGAAAAGGAAGAGTAATTCTCGATTTTACCATTGGTGGTTTTTTAGGCCCATGGTTTTGGTAAAACCATTGGCCCATGGTATTTCCATACCATATAAAAAAAGAATTTACAGTGGTAACTTCTTACAACTTTCTATATACATGTGGTGGGGTTGAAGCCAAAATAAAAAGTCAATGACCCAAGTCTTTTGGAGTAATATTAAATCAATAAAGTGAAAAGATATTTTAGGGAAAATAATATCGTGTCTCAAGTTATCCCTATATCTAGGGATGGTTCTAGAGGATCTGTCTCGAGCCCACAGGTCCTAGACATGAAGCATTGAGAGAAGGATTGACCCGGAGCATGGCCCTGGGGGGGGGCATTCTTCTTCTTATTCGCTAGACTTGTCCTGTCAGCAAAAGCAGCATCCATCACCATCAGCATTAGACTTGCATCAGAGACTCTGTTCCATGAGGTAATCAATCCATGGTATCATGGTATGTGCTTTCTCATGTTTGATCGCTATAGCCTCTTTATATACGTACCGTTCCGCCATTTAATAACTTCTTGATCTTACACCAATCCACTTGACCATTGTTGGATGGATTAATGGGTGACCTAACAAGCTTGTGTTCATGGGTTTTGTTTAGCCACAAAAGGGGATTTGGTGAGCTATCAACCGCTCCCACCTTTCTACCATTTTACATCTTATCTCCTACTACATCCATCCCATTCTCCCCTAGTCCGCCATTAGGGATGAACTTTTGAGGGTTACACCTTTGTCTTGCGGGAAGAAGGGGATAGCCCGTGGGGTAAAAGCAATGGTAAAAGATAAAAATCCATAAGAAATGAAACTCAGAGTCAAGCTTCGGCTTCAGGTGGATCCTCGAGAAGGCAATAATATGCCTCTCGATAAGAAACTAAGTGACCTTAAGAAAATGATAAATAAATATAGTGCAAGACCTGACTAAGAGGTTGGGAGGTCTCATCATGATCCGGTCCATTATGTTCATAGGTGTTTATCGGTATGACATTGCCACCATTTTGTTACCATGCTAGGGCAGTGAATTTTGGTTGCATGGCTAAGGGAAAGTGGGTCTCATCATGAGCTAACCTTCTAATTTCTGTGAAGTGCTTGTGTGTAATGTTGTCACCACTGGTCAACACGCCAAGGCAAAGTTGTCCTCCTGGGTCGACTCTTGAGCAAAAAGAAAAAGAAAAGCAAATGAATAAAAAATAAAGGTACAAAGGGGTTTGGAAAAAAAATTCATCCATGATCTGCACATCTCAATCTCCTACAGAGGTACCCATGGACAACACCTACCCTGGTCTGATTTTAAGGACTGACATCCCTAGACCATACCACTCTGTATACATGGTTTGAATGATTCCTCCAGGAACTTTCCTTCTTCTGCGGACACTAGCCCAATAGGTTTCATTTGCCTTCATCTTGTATAGTAGATATGTGTACGTCTTTGAGCTCTTCGATGATGTGATAGGGATTTCATGCATGTATTTGATAAATTTAATGATAAACATGATTGGACATTTTCATGATCCCGAGGATCCATGGAGCCCATGGAGGGCGAAGCTTTTGATGTGTGCGTGACCATGTTCGATGGATAGGTACCTGACCCAGACACATGGGATATGATTACCTGACCTCCATAGCTGAAGATCCCATCGATGGTCATGGATGGCAGACAAGACAACGCTGATGAGCCGATGCACATGAAGAAAGAAGGACATCCCACCAGGACACTTTGGCAGAACCAGACCTAGGGGAAATCACCCACTACAGATGGAACATCTGTCTTTGATGGACAGTTAATACCCCAGGTACCGGACGCTTTCCGAGGTGGCGTTGTGTCAGTCATTTGAACCGTAGTCAGGGTCATTTGGCACATGTGGCAGCTTTGAGAAGCTCCTCGAAGGGCCAACGCTCATTCTGATACGAGCTGTTCAAAAAGGGCTAACCCTCTCCCCGTGAGGGGGTCCTGGCTGCCTCCCTTTTGAGTCTATATTGTGACATTTTTAGCATTTAATGTAAAAACAAAGTAAATTTTATCACCATTGTTTCGAATAACTATTTCTAATTAAAGGTCATTAGGATGATATAAAATGAGAGGACGCTATTCTCATTTTTAACATAACACAACCCACTCTCTTGTGACAGGATCATTTTTAGTCTTTTGTATTGGTATTATTGCTCTTGGAAGTGAGTATGCAACTCTCGTGGAGGATCATTCTTGGCATTTTCATGGTGTTTCTATCATTGGAAGGTTTACAACTAGGTTTCGAATAAGCTCTCAAGGATTTGTAAGTGTATTTCATGCAAAACTTCTTAAACGAATGGCTGTAGTTTAAATCTCTGCATTTATTGTTACATTGTTATTATTTCTGCTGAACCATTGAAACCCCTATGTAGGTGCTACAAGTAGGTCCTGCTATATGTCCCCATGATTGAGAACCTTGTTTTAGCCACTGATTAAGGAATATATAGCCTATTCATTGCTACACTAATTCCCTTTTCCTCGAAGTTATTTCTGTCACAAGTTGAAGAAAAAGACGCCTTAGGCCTAGTTAATTCTACACCTAGGGATTTTGACTTTAGGGTTTGAAGGGCTTTGCTTTTGCAACACTTTTCACCCTTAGATTTATGTTTTGAAGCCAGCCAAGCTGCCATGATTTTAAGGAAAGCAGGAGGAGCATGAGGCCTCACTTAAGCAACACCTAATGAGCCTCCTTCCTTTAGGGTTTTGACTCTAGGGGTCTCCCATTGCAACACCATAGAGCCCAACTCTCTTGTCTTTAGATTTATATCTTCTCCCTAGACTTTGCCCTCACTCTACCCATAATACCCTAAGGCACTAGCCCATTTCTCCAACTGAAGCCATTGTACAAAAACAACTTTTCAAAACTCTTTAAATTTGAAACCCTAACTAACCCTAACATCTACTAACCCTAGATCAAAGATGACATCATTTGAACCTTTGGTTGATTAAAAACGTTGTGGCTTAGTCATCTAGCGACATAGACATTGATGTATAGATAAATTTCATTGGCCCTTTTTGCAAAACATCCACCCTTTGTCTACCAAACTAACCCTAAAGGAAAGTTGACGCCACCTCTAGTAAGCTTGACGCAACACTCCTATCTTATATGAGCATTTAACATATTTGATGTATTTAGCACCAATGATTAATTATTTACATTGAATGCTATATCATTTCTAGTGTTTATTGGGAAGTACATTATAAATCATAATCATTATTGTAATCATTGACTCGCCAATAATTAATGCTATATTATTCATTAAATACATAGTCATTAACAAAATGAAGCATTAACCACTATTTGCATGTGTATTAGTTTTGATATTGCCTTTGTCTCGCAAAAATGTGCTTCTTCTGTGGTATTTCTTTATCTTTGACTATCTTCTTGGCTAAAATCCTATGGAAAACCTTACCTTGATCCTTTAAAGTCTTTGCCTTTCAAAACCTGCATTACTGTGGACGTCTCCCTCGGGTTTAGCCACCCTAAATAGAAAGAGAGCCCCATCGAGGTGACAGTAGTGAAGCCCCACGCTTGATCTCACCCTCAAAATTGGACCTCAACCAACCGAGCTGAGCAATATTTTACTGCTGTTGTAAAACACTCAGAAGTCAATCTTCCTCAATGAAAATTCTTTTGGTAAGCCTTGCCTCAAAGACCTTTTTCACAAGCTTGGCGACTCCACTAGACTTTTTTCCTCACCATTCTTTGGTAGCTCTAAGAAAACTATCCATGACTCCTAATCGATTTTTCTTAGCGCAATACATTACCTCAAGTGGATATTTTCAAAGTTATGAACATGGCATAATCGGGAACAAATGTACCTGGGCATTACTCTGTGGGTTTTCAAGATACCCAAATTTCTTGATAATAAATGGTTAGAACTCTCCAACGTTTTTAGGGTCTCTAAACTCTCAATATAGTAAATTTTTGGAGCATTTGAGCTGTAGATAAAGTTGGGAGGAGAGGATGCTCTTATAAAGTTGTGTTTGCTCACCCTACCACCCTACTTACAAAAAAACGCTTTAAGAGTTGTTGCAATGACAAGGGCATATCATCGTTCATACAACTCAATGTTGAGTTTATTGACCTTACTTGCCGGGGATTAAGCTAAACGTATGGAAGTGAAGATGTCCTTCAAAAAACTCATGGTAACCTTACACCACACAAAGGATTCACCATTGAGATTGTAGAATATCTCAGGAAAGTTTATCATGATCAATACCAATAATCCTTTGAGACAAAAAGACTTATAGGTTTATGAAGACCATTATCAACCCCTTTGAAGAGCACGATTCTTTCCATAAATCCCAGAATGCAACGGTGATGTAATGTAAACGGAATTAAGGGATTAGTGAAGCACCCGTAATCGCCTTCCTGGCTGATGAAGCTCTCCCAAGATCAGCCTACCTGCACAAGACAAAGAGAATGAGGTAAGTCATTTTGATTCTTTGATACCTTTGTCTCTATGACTCTAGAATGAATGAAGGAGTGGAACCCTTTGGATGAGCTTGACTCCCTATATGTCGAGATTGAAGATGTAGAGGAGGATCTTCCACCTGATGATGATATCCAGATACTTGAAGCCCTTTGTACATGAAGGTTTAAGCGAGGTAAATTGTTCCCCTTCCAATTTTTTAGTGGTCTCTTTGCCCCAAGGACGAAGAGAAGTATTGATGTTTTGACTCTCCATGTTAAGGACACCCATAACGGGACATAGCTGGGATTTCGGGAAGGAGTCTACACACAAGTTGGAAGATCTAGGTGGGATGTAATTTAAATATGATACAGATTCCATCTATGACATGAAAGGTCATCTTCAAACATTTCCCTTACAAGTACCGCAAAAGTAATCTGTTGCGGTAATTGCAAGGGCAACAAGGAGATGAGGTTTCTACCATCCAAAGGACCAAGGATGACCCAAGCATCTTTATGATTTTTGTTGTCACCTGAGACTTTTAATGACTATTCTAAGAATTTGACTACTTTGTAAAGATGATTGTCAATCACCTATCTCTGCCTGTATTTTGACAATTGTACCTATTGTTTGCCTAAGGAAAGTCTCTCATGTTTTTTTCACTCCAGCCACCTGTTACTTTACCATGCCTATCCATTAAAGGTGTGTGTGTTTGGGAAGTGTTGACCTACCATTTGAAGTAAATCTAAGGAGTTCAACTCACGTGTCGCGGAAGATGTATCACCAAATGCAAATTTGATGAAGACAATTTTGGTTCTACTTGGGTATCTCTGATAATTCTGCCATTGCATGAACAGAGACACTGTCCACACTGTCACATTGTTTTATAGCACATACCAGATATAGAGTTTCGCCAAATTCTCACAGTCTGATATGTTTTTAATTAATTAAATTTTAATACTTAATTAATTAATTAAATTTTACACTTACATTAATTAATTCACTTTGAGCTTATATTGTAAAAAACTGGATCTTTGGACTTTGATAGGGTATTTATGCTCAAAAGAAATGGAATAGCACCCCTACACCCATAGACCAAGTTTTTCACTGGCTGGACTAAGTTTACTATGTCTTAGTCCACCTTGTGAGTCAGCCTTAGTCAAAACAACAATTTTAATTGCTAAATGACATTAGTCAAATGTCAAAATCATTATTGTTGTAATTTTGAGTTAGTGAGTGGATGTTAAGGTGGCAATAAGCAAGTTAGACCCTCCTAACCTACCCAAACCCATCCTAACCTTTTCCCAACTTAATTCAACCTATTTACTCACTCCCACACCCATCTAAACCTTGCCCTAAGGGGAAAAACGACCCACCACTAACCAATTCATTGAATTGTGCCTTGAAACTTGGAGTGGGCCCCTCTCACATGAGGTGCGCCCCCCCTATCCTTCCAAAACCCTAACATACCAAAAACCTAATGCTAAAACCCTAACCCACTCCCTAAACCTCACGCCCTCACTCAAGCTTGTGCCCCCTTTGTTGTTGACTCACTCCCCTAATCCAAAACCTAACCCCAACCTCTAAACTTAGCAAATGGGCCCTCCTCCTTTTCCAAGTGCGCCCTTTCTAGCTATTTACCACATCCCAAGACCATCCCATCCATCCACCTCATCAATCTCTCACTCAAACCCTAAGTGGGGCGCCCCTCTTCTAGAGATTTTCTCTCTAGCTCTCAAACCGACACTTGGCATTCATCCAAGTGTCTTCTCTTGACCTCTAGAGGTATAAAGAGAAGCCTTCCTCTCACTTTTACCTCACCATTATTTGAGCTAATGTTATGCTACTGAAATCTTGCCATCTTCTTGCTCTTGCCATCTTCCATTCACTCATTTTCTCTTGAGATCTTTGGAGCAATTAGTTGCCCAAGGTTCTCACATTTTTGGATGCAATAAGAAAAGATTTGGAGGAACTTTGGATCTACTAAAATTAGTCTTGTGTATCTACTACATATGAGGTGATTGTGTTCCTTTTCATTGTATGTTT
>SNQJ01S0112710.1:21870-42994 GCA_010110895.2 Picea sitchensis
GTTGTTGTCTACAATAAGACCCTGCTATCATAAAAGAGAATTAGGCTTGTGATAAATTAAGGAATGAATGAAAACTGAACTATCTCAACATAAACTCAAAGAGAAAACCTTAGTATGCTTCTCCTTCTATCCTCATCGTGTTCCTCCCTTTCCTTTTTCCTTTAAGCAAATTAGAATTGGTTGAAGAAGTTGAACCACCTCATTAGTTAAGTTAACTAAGAACTCAACCAACTTTTTAGTTAAGGGGGGAAAAGTAATAAGTCATAATAAGGGATTTAAATAAATAATAACTAGTAGGTGGGACCCCTTGTAACTTCCATTTAGCTCTTAACAATTATAACATAACTAGTCAATTAAGCAAGAACAACTCTCCTTGTGAATGCCATCATCACATGCACATTTGACAATTTATCTCATTTATATTTAACATTGTTTTCAAAAATGCATTACTCATATATCTAAAAATAAAACATGATGTCCAAAAATTCCTGAAGTCAACTGTCATCCACAATAGATAAAATAAAATAAAAAACTCAAAATCCATATTTCCCACTCTGAGATGCAATCTTTCCTTGATTTCTACTGTAACCCTTTGATTTTCTTGAATTTTCCTTTGGTTGAGCTGAGCCTTTAGGCCTAATCTCGTTCATCACGTGATAACAATCATCCCTCAAATGCATTCGGGAAGACACAAAATTATCAAAGCCATTGGAGGGTGAGGAAGGGGCAACAATGGCTTTTCCTTTGTCAAGGGCATGGTGGGTCTCGATTTTAAACCTTTTGCTAGCATGAGAGGATTGAATTGGTGAGTGAATAGGTGCAACTTGGACAATCGGGTTAATAGGCGGGGGAGCAGGTAAGGACAAATTGGGCCAGCGACGATGTTGGGAGATTGTCAGGTGGACAATCTCCTGCCATTCATCGTTTTCAGGAACCTCAGGTTGCAATGAGACATGAGGGGGTACAGGAATACTGGGGGCTTGTAGAGCTTGGAAGGGAGGCCCTTCAAGCCTAGGTTGGACCACTCCTTGCCCAATCCAATTGAAAAATATGGCCTGAAACAACTGGCCTAACTCTTGCGAGTCAACATCAAAATGTATGGAGAACCTTGGACTTATTGGGCCTCTCTTCCAATTACCTCTCCCTCGGTTGCCTCTTCCATGGCTACCTTGGCTGAAGAAGCTCATTCATGCATGCATGATTGATTAGAAAATAGTCCTTTTAACAACCATACATGATAACTCTTTAAAAATATGAAATAGATTTTGGCTCAACAACATATCAGGATCATGCAATCCAATCCATAAAAATTCTTTAACTTTCGTCAATGAGCAGGGGGTGAACAAAAGGTCATGGGATATGTGAGGGGCTTGTATTGAGTGGAAAAAAAAATGATAAAATGAAGGGGAAAAGAACACGTTTACTGCTCAAAGACCACAAACAATCAACTATAATGAAAACCAAAGAAAACATCATTGTAATTCAACCAAGAAAAGACGACTTTAAATTGTTTCAACACATAATTCTTCTTGACTGTAATTAAATTTTAGAACAGGGAGTGAAAAATGAATGTGGGAAGGCAAGGGGGTTGTAATTAGCGGAAAGCGAAATAATGGTAGGGAAGAGAGTGATTATTGTTCATAAAATTAATTAAGTGTTCCATGAACCATTCTGTAAAAGGAAACACACCAAACAAATGACCACTGAGGCCTTGAAACAATTACTATGTATAGTTCAAGAAATCTTGTGCATTAACTTGCTCCTTGTTTGTAATCAAATATTTAACATAGTGCCATCAAAATAAGACTGTATGAATTCCACAATAGCCTGTAGGGGAGATCCTTTCATCTCACTTATCCATCTAATATTTTAAACACTTTCCAAATGAATAAACAATAAACCACTCTATTCAACATCAAAACCAACCACTGCCCATGAATTATTTCAATTATTAAATACAACTCAAAGGTCATGCTCGATTCTATCCTTCAATCCATTTAAAAATTAAATTGCAATGAGGTTATATTGTCACAACACCCGTGCATGCCACTATTGAAAAGCATGATATTCATTTAACATTCATAGTGGACAGTCAAAGAAAAATCATATTTAAATTTCAAAGATCCTGACTTGCCAATTAAACACACATACAACAATCACCACTTTAGCTCATGCTATGCTATGGAATACACAAAACCATTCGACAAAACACAAGTGTATTTCTATGATTGTACAGGTCCAATTTTCTTTGACTCTAAACATTCGACATGATGGGCTATTAATATAATACAATGAAGCAGTAACAACATGCCGATCTCATAACACAAGTCGATCAAATTGAAACAAGCCATTGTTCAAAAACTCGTGACCTTCTCTAATGGCGCAATCAATTAATATCAATAAAAAATACAGTGGATAACCATGCCATAATTACCACTATTGCGACATTCCCATTGAACAATTATAAAACACACAGTCGTAGTATTATTAACTCAACCTATCAGGTCGAGCTATCAATCCAATACAAAGAGGCAGCAACAATATTGCCCAAATTAATCAATATTGCAATCGAACCATATTGTGTAAAACTTGTTCCCCTCCTTGATGACGCAATCAAATAACCATACATATACAATGGATGGAAATTCCATAAACACCCCGATTGCAATAATCATTTGGCCATTAAAAACACACAGTTACAATAATCATTGATTCATGCTACAAGAATGCCACTCATACTAATGCATCAAGCACAAAGAATCATTGTGCATTAATCAAATAAAAACAGTGTTTGGTTATCAATTCAATAAGCACAAGGACAATGATTGTGTATTTTATTTAAAAACTCATTCCAATTAACCATGATGAGCTTATCCATCCAATTATAATAACAATTGCAGTGAATAGATACCAAAACCAACACCACTGTCATATAATCAATGGGGTGAGCCAGTAATCCACTCTGTTGACAACACACCACCAATCCATAACTACCAACAGTACACCTGACAGGCCATAATGGTCTCCTCTATCAACACTCGAACTTGAGGAAGCAAGGGTTTTCTCTGTGGACCAACCAGGGAGGCTAGAGTCGACTCTTCTTGATGGTGAAAACCTCCGAGACCAACGGTGCACACACATGAAATACCATAATTGACTTCCTGGACAGGGTGACAAATCCCATGACAGGAGAAGATATGAACAGAGGAGAAAGGCTCCATTTGGGCCTTGTAACGGTACTTAGCACACACAGGTTATAACCCTTGTGGCTCTCCCAACCAACCAACTAACAACGTTGAGATGGAGCAAAGTCAAGAAGAAGAAATATAACCCACTGTACAACCAATAGTAGCATGAACAACCAAATTCCCAAGTGAATAATGTGCAATGACATGAAGCATTTCAAACCCATTAAATCCCACAAAATCCAAGATTGGGTATGGGATACAAATACGTGAAGACAACTAGTCATTCTGGACCAATGAAACCCTCCAACTAAAACCAGTAAGGATGAAAGAGAGCCTCTATGGCTACTAACACTCAGGATGACCAATAACATTGTGACTCCAAACATTATTGTAGTGAAAGCCACCAACGATTCATTCCAAAAATCACAAATTTACACAGTTTCCATACTTAAGGAAAGCGCAAACCCATACATCCGATCCAATGTCTATTTCATAACCAGAGAAAAATCATGGATGGAAAAAAAAATACATACCTATAATCAAAAGTACCTTAAAATGTGAGTTGGCCGAGTGGTTCTCCCTCTGCTAGAAAGTCATAGCATAACCACAAAAACACAGTTGAACAATAGACCGATTAGGGTGGTGACCAACAGAGGAGTAAGGGTGACGTGCAGTAAATGCACGTCGCCTCCATCCCCAGTCCTGTTAATTCCTTAGTACACGCCAACAAGCTTCCAATTAACTCAATTAAACCATGCATTGGAATTAGCATCTATTACTTGTCAAATGCGCCACCCACATCATATTCGTCCAAACTATACCATATCCATATCAACTATATAACTGAATAAAATCGCATAGCTATTAATCTTGCTAGCTAAGATTAACAACAATCATTCTAATTTCCATGCACGTAGTGTAGTATAGTATAACCTCTTCTTTTTGCATTTGTTTATCTTTCTTTTTCCTCTTTTCAATTGTTCTTATGTATTTTTACTAACATGTCTATTATGCAAGTGTCAAAGTAATGAATCCAGGAACATATAACAATGGTAGAAATGAACAACATAGGCCATCGTAACATGTGATTAGAGCTTAGAACATAACATGCTTTACCCATCATCTACTTGTCGCAATGAGAACCAATACATAATAGGCCTTATTCATATACCAATCAAACCAAGATTTCATCAACCATGTAAGTAGTGTCGAACAACATAAAAAATATTAAATGAGAACCAGATCTGATCTCCAATCTACAAGGGGGTCCCACCTACTAGTATTATTTATCCTATTAGCTTATAATAATAGGCTTTAGCAATACTTTGCAGGAAAGAACTTCGTTGCGATTTTAATTGTCAATAGTGGCCAACATTGAAATTTCTTCAATCTGTGCATGTATGCATTGAAATTTGGCATGGTTAGACTAGACACATTCCTTTACAATATAGGAAGGTTTTGAGACTCAAGGATGTCTGATGTCCTCACATAATATTTGAGATCATCCATGTTTGCATCAACGTTCATAATCGATGTCTCATTGTCATCATTCATCATTGTCATCTGTAGAATCTTTGTGGGAACTCTATTGAAATGTCATGGAACTTCTAATTCACCCATCTCAAATTTCATGCACCAACCTCGAATAATGAGAAATTATGGGGACAACATTGAAATTTCTTCAATTTGTGCCTGTATGCATCGAAATTTGACATGGTTAGACTAGACACATGCCTTGACGATATGGGATGGTTTCAAGACTCAAGGATGTCTGATGTCCCCACAAAATCTTTGATATCGTCCACATTTGCATCAAATTTCATCATGCACATCTCATCATCATCATTCATCATTCCCTTCTATAGAATCGTTGTCAAAACTCTCTTGAAATGTCATGGAACTTCCAATACACACATCACAAATGTATTCTATTGACCCCACACAGTGAGTAGTGAATGGGTCCAATGTTCAATTGTTTTCAATCTGTGCCACTGTGCATTGATATTTGACATGGTTAGACTAGACATTTTCCTTGATGATATGGGAGGGTTTCAAGACTTAAGGATGTCTGATGTCTCCACATAATCTTTGAGATCATCCATGTTTGCATCAACGTTCAATATAATGGATGTCTCGTTGTCATCATTCATCATTTCCATCTATAGAATCTTTGTCAGAACTCTCTTGAAATTTCATGGCACTTCCAATACACCCATCACAAATGCCATCCTGCACCGACCTCGCATAGTGAGTAGTGGATGGGACCAATGTTAAAATTTCTTCAAACTGTGCTTGTATGCATCGAAATTTGACATGGTTAGACTAGAAACATGCCTTGATGGTGTGGGAGGGTTTCAAGACTCAAGGATGTATGATGTCCCCACATAATCTTTGATATCATCCATGTTTGCATCAACGTTCATCATGCATGTCCCATTGCCATCATTAGTAATTTCCATCTATATAATCTTTGTCGAAACTCTCTTGAAATGTCATGGAACTTCCAATACACCCATCACAAATGTCATCCACCAACCCCAAATAGTGAGCAGTGAATGGGGCCAACATAGAAATTTCTTCAAACTGTGCCTGTATGCGTCAAAATTTGATGTAGTTAGACTAGCCACATGCCTTGACGTTATGGGAGGGTTTCAAGACTCAAGGATGTATGATGTCCCCACATAATATTTGAGATCATCCATGTTTGCAAAAACGTTCATCATGGGCGTATCATTGTCATCATTCGTCATTTCCATTTGTAGAATCTTTGTCGAAACTCTCTTAAAATTTCATGGAACTTCCAATACACCCATGACAAATGTCATCCACCAACCCCGCGTAGAGAGCAATGAATGGGGTCAACATTGAAATTTCTTCAAACTGTGCCTGTATGTGTCTAAATTTGATGTGGTTAGACTAGACACATGTCCTGACGGTATGGGAGGGTTTCAAGACTCAAGGATGTCTGATGTCCCCACATAATATTTGAGATCGTCTAGTACGTTTTCATCAATGTTCATCATGGATGTATCATTGTCATCATCTTACATTTCCATATGTAGAATATTTGTTGGAACTCTCTTGAAATGTCATGGAACTTCCAATACACCCATCAAAAATGTCTTCCACCGACCCCACATAGTGAGCAATGAATGGGGCCAATGTTGAAATCTCTTCAATATGTGCCTGTATGCATAAAAATTTGACATGGTTAGAATAGACACATGCCTTGACGGTATGGGAGGGTTTCTTGACTCAAGGATGTTTGATGTCCCCACATAGTTTTTGAGATTATTCATGTTTACATCAACGTTCATAATGGACATCTCATTGTCATTATTTGTCATTTCCATATGTAGAATATTTGTTGGAACTCTCTTGAAATGTCATGGAACTTCCAATACACCCATCAAAAATGTCATGCACCAACTGCACATAGTGAGAAGTGAATGGGGCCAACGTTGAAATTTCTTCAATATGTGCATGTATATATCAAAATTTGACATAGTTAGAGTAGAAACATGGCTTGAAAGTATGGGAGGGTTTCAATACTCAAGGATGTATGATGTCCCCACATAATCTTTGAAATCGTCCATGTTTGCATCAACGCTCATAATGGATGTCTCATTGTCATCATTTGTCATTTCCATCTGTAGAATATTTGTTGGAACTCTATTGATATGTCATGGAACTTCCAATTCACCCATCACAAATGTCATGCACCAACCCTACATAATGAGCATTGAATGGGACCAACGTTGAAATTTATTTAATTTGTGCTTGTATGTGTCAAAATTTGGCATGGTTAGACTAGACACATTCCTTGACGGCATGGGAGGGTTTCAAGACTCAAGGACATATGATATTCCGACATAATCTTTGATTTCATCCATGTTTGCATCAACATTCATCATGCACGTCTCATTGTCATCATCTGTCATTTCCATCTATATAATCTTTGTTGAAAATCTCTTGAAATGTCACGGAACTTCCAATACACCCATCACAAATGTCATCCACCAACTCCACATAGTGAGCAGTGAATGGGGACATCGTAGAAATTTCTTCAAACTGTGCCTGTATGCGTCGCAATTTGATGTAGTTAGACCAGACACATGCCTTGACATTATGGGAGGGTTTCAAGACTCAAGGATGTCTGATTTCCCCACATAATCTTTGATATTGTCCATGTTTGCATCAACTTTCATCATGGATGTATCAATGTCAACATTCTCCATTACCATTTGTAGATTTTTTTCGAAACTCTCTTGAAATGTCATGGAACTTCCAATACACCCATGACAATGTCATCCACCAACCACATATAGTGAGTAGTGAATGGGGCCAATGTTGAATTTTATTCAAATTGTGACTGTATGCGTCAAAATTTGATGTGGTTAGACTAGACACATGCCTTGACTGTATGGGAGGGTTTCAAGACTCAAGGATGTATGATGTCCCCACATAATATTTGAGATCATCCAGTATGTTTGCATCAATGTTCATCATGGACGTATCATTTTCATCATCCATCATTTCCATATGTAGAATCTTTGTCATAACTCTCTTGAAATGTCATGGAACTTCCAATACAACCATCACAAATTTCTTCCACCAACCCCACACAGTTAGTAGTGAATGGGGCCAATATTGAAATTTCTTCAATATGTACTTGTATGCATCAAAATTTGACATGGTTATGCTAGACACATGCCTTGATGTTATGGGAGGGTTTCAAGACTCAAGGATGTCTTATGTCCCCACATAATCTTTGATATCATCCATGTTTACATCAATTTTCATAATGGACATCTCATCGTCATCATTCATCATTTCCATATGTAGAATATTTGTTGGAACTATCTTGAAATGTCATGGAACTTTCAATACACCCATCACAAATGTCATGCACCGACCCCACATAGTGAGCAGTGAATGGGGCCAACGTTAAAATTTCTTCAATCTGTTCTTGTATGCATCGAAATTTGACATGGTTATACTAGACACATGCCTTGACGGTATGGGAGGGTTTCAAGACTCAAGTATGTCTAATTTCCTCACATAATCTTCGATCTTTTCCACGTTTTCATCAATGTTCATCATGCACATCGATCTCATTGTCTTCATTCGTCATTCCTTTCTATAGAATCTTTATCGAAACTCTCTTGAAATGTCTTGGAACTTCCAACATGCCCATGAACAATTTCATCCACTAACCCCACATAGTGAACAATGAATGGCACCAATGTTGAAATTTATTCAAAATGTGACTGTATGCATTGAAATTTTACATGTTTAAACTAGGTGCATGCCTTGACAGTATGGGAGGGTTCTAAGACTCAGGGATATCATTATCTTCATCATCTCCATCATCATGGTTTTCATTTACATCATCGTCATCATCATATTCATCATGACCCAGTTTCTCCATCCATGCCAACAAAGATCAAACTTGACATACCCATCTTTACAGTGAAACCTAATGAAGATGTTAATTTCCATGTATTTATCTTTTTCTTGTGGCATTCTTCGAGATGATTAAACCATGATTCTATTAAGTTGAGACATCAAAAAATAATTTTGTAGGGTCCAACATGAAATGTTTAATGGTTATTGGGTTAGGGATTATATCAGGTGAAGGGCTTAATGACATCCATCGACCCTACATGGTTAGTAGTGAATGAGGCCAACATTGAAATTTCTCCAAATTTTGCATGTATGCATTGAAATTTGACATGGTTATACTAGGCACATGCCTTTATGGTATGGGAGGGTTTCAAGACTCAAGGATGTATGATGTCCCCACATAATCTTCGAGATCATCCATGTTTCAAGGGGTTCGAGGTTAGATGGTATAAAGGTTAAGGTCTTAGGTTTAGGATTAGTGAAATATTTCAATTTGTTTTAAAATATACATTAATGAACAAACTTTAGATACATTTATCCTAATGGTTTGGATTTACAATGTTTTACATATACGATATATGTAATTATATTTTTTAACAATTGCCAACAAATGACCACTATCCATGCTAAATCTTATCCAAGTAATCCTATTTTTTTTGCCAACAATTTATAGAAAAGATTGAACACTTTAAGGATATTGCAATAGGTAATTTGTATCGACACAAATAATATTGAAGCATTTCAATGTTTGGTCCATAAGAATCAACATTTTAAAAACATGGATTACAAATAATTCTGAAAATTTAGAAGTCTTGGTCATTAACATTATTGTCTGCAACAATGTCATCCAGTGTATCATTGTCAATGCTCATATGTGATTTCAAGTATTTAATATTATCATCATCCTCATATTGACCTGCATCATATTCATCATCATTGAAAGTTGATTGTAGAACATCTATAATGTTACCAGATGTATTTGGATCATCATTTTCTATACCATACATATTGTTGTCTTCCATAACATCATCTAACTCTAGATTGTTGTCTTATTGTGCTCGAACATAACCATCTTCAACATCATCATGGATGTTAATTTCTTCTATGTTCTCTAATCCCTCTCTCTCATTTTTTGGCCATCATTGTTTTTCTCAATATTCACTAATGCATCGTCAAATACATTCCTTAATCTTGGATCATAATGTATGACAAATATCCATTTCGGGTCCAAAATATCTTCATAGAAAAATACCTGCACATGAACAACATACATATATTAGACATATTTGATAACAATTTTATTGATTAATAACATATATATTATAGAAATAAATTATGAATCAATAGATTAATGATCACTACCGCTTCTTATTTGAGTTCAAGAAATACCTTCTCACAATGAATTGGTAGAACATAAGGCTCCTTATCCTCTGGTAGGAACCTCGAGGAATCTATAGAAAACAATCCATTATGTGTATCATGTCTTTGTGTACTCTCAAATTATTCATACCATATACAATTAAAAATAAAACATTTAAAAGAGCAGCAATCCAACTCATAATTTCTTGGATTTTCCAAACATATTGTAG
The DNA here is from genome assembly GCA_010110895.2 of Picea sitchensis. Lineage (NCBI taxonomy): Eukaryota > Viridiplantae > Streptophyta > Pinopsida > Pinales > Pinaceae > Picea > Picea sitchensis. The sequence continues at coordinate 32,054 of SNQJ01S0112710.1, forward strand.
ATTCCCTTCCACAATGTTCTTATCTTTTGAGCTTGCTCGATTGGATTGCTTGAAATTAACCATGAAGCCACAATCAAATGATCATCTCTTTACATCTACACTTTATACATGATAATTTCATCCATATGCCCACATTGCAAGATATTTCCTCGCCCATGAATGACCATTTATTTCAGTGAAAAAAAATATAATGACAAATATTAAAAGAGTTAATAGTGTCAAAACTGTAAGGAAACAACATTTTGTAAAATTCCAACTGTACCTTTATTTCACATCCTCTACACATGTTTATTTCATCTTCTATTATGTTTGAATATATACCTGCATCTTCTATTTGATTTAAATTTTTTTCAGTAACCCATTCTAGTGTGCAATCTTTGCCCCATTCCCCAAGCGGATCATTGGGAAGTGGAGTATTCCTTGGGTTGTGTTAGTGTCTAATTTTGTTCTTGGTCTAGTGAGAATCCCTAATCCTAAGCCCTCCCTGCTTATACCTCATTGCTTATTTCCATTAGACTTCAATCTTTGATTTGAGTTTGTTATACTTTGCATTTTTAGAATTTTTGAATAATTTTCTTAGGTTTGAAGGTTTAAGATATAGATTAACGAGATTTGTCAAATCAATTGCTTATTTGAATTTTGAAAATTCAAACTATTGCCAAGTCATCAATAGCGCTACAGGAATAACGTTATTCCTACAACACTAAAGTAATCATGCTGTGACATGCGCCAGCCATCCAAATCTTGTCATGATCACATAAATCGTGGAAAAACGACCTGCATGTACTCCACAATCTCACTTGGATCGATGATGCCGTTTGACTGTTGCATGAATGAGATCACTCTGTGCCTGCAAGGACTAGTATCAAATCAATCCTATTTCCAATATTATTATTTAACACTGTCATTTTTTATTCTAATATGTTGGATTATTTGCGTAGATATCCATTTAAGGAAATCGTTATGTAGTAATAGTTAGAGATTTTAAAATTCCTGATTTCCAACAACGTTGAGTTACAGAACTGTATCATTGACATGGCACCCAATAAAGGTGGGAAAATTGTTAGGTTGGAACCTGAGGGTACCGAGCTACTTGAATCATATCCATGGATGACACAAAGGTTCAAGGACGCTAGCTGGTTTGAGTTCTTTACCACTTTCCAAGGGAATGACGAATAAGTGTCCATGTTATTTGCACAGAACTTCGATGACTTCGAAGTGGTGATTAGTAAATTGTTGATGTTGGTGATGGAACATTCCATTGCCAAAGCATGTAAATTGGCTATTGGGGGAGAACGATGGTGGAAAAAGGAGCCTATTGTCATGGAATTCGTCAACCAATTCCTGCTACCAGATAAGCAAAATCCATATTTTAAGAAAGGAGTTCCCCACAGCTGGATCAGACAGGAGTGGAATACCGCTCTGATCATAATTCACAGGTATATTACATGCAAAGGTATGTTCTCGTTGGTCTACATCTACCATATCAGGTTATTAATGCATATCAATGGAGATTACCCTCTAAATCTGCCATATTTTCTACTCAAGAGCCTATCGAAGATGTCAAAAAGGGTACAGTCTCACCCTACCATGGACAAAGGTAGCATGTTTCATAAAATTTTAATTAAGACATTGGTTATGTCTGCTTTGAGTGAAGTACATAAACCCTGGAATTGGTTGATCCAATCCCTAAATCCTGATCCACAACCAGGCAAGAAGAAAAGGGGCAAAGGGAAAAAGGCATCTCCACAAAAACAAAGTATCACAATTGATGAATTATCTATCAAAGAGGAAGTATCTGCAACCAGGGTGACAAGGACCAGCAAGAGAAAGAAGCAGACTCAACAAATTCCCGTTGATACTCCTGTAGATGAAAACCAAGAAAAATCCACCACCAACAGAGGTAAGAGACCAAAACTTGATGCAGAGATTGAAATGCTTTCCGATGCAGAAGTATTTTCTGATATTGAAATTAAAATGGAATAATACTTAGATGAATATTTCAATATTATCTCAATTAAATCCATAGTCAAACATAAACAACAAGCAACTAGTAAGAAAGGTGCTACAATAAAAAAATAGGGGAAGAAATCTGCACCTATCTCTAAATACCCTGGGAGGAACTCCACTAGGGTTGCCAATAAATATAGGTTAAAGTCCAAAGCTATGTTTGACCCATCTATCAAAGAGGAAAAATTATAGTTATAGAGGACCATTATGAGGACTCAAAAACAAGTGTCAAAGAAAAGGCAGAAAGACTTCCATTCCACAGGAAAACAAAAGAGGATAAAAACTCAGAAAAAACAACAGAAAAGGGCAAGCAGGTTGCTCAATTTTCTACAGGACCTATAACAAGAGCTACCACCATATTATCAAGAGATGAAGCACTTTCTAAAGGTACCAATAGAATTTTTGAAAACAAATATAATCACCATATAGAATCTGACTATATATCAGATATTCCAGAGGCCATGGACTCAGCTAGTTCAGATGATGATCATAGCTCAGGATTAGCTTCTAGGTATAAAATTAAACTAAGGGAACCTAAGGCTACGATATATCTAAACAAACCTGTACCTACAGAAGAGTTTCCATAATTCAAAGTCAAGGTCAGAAGTGATAAAGAAAATATCAGAGAACTCCAGAAAATGGTGAAGCAGTTGAAGAAGGAAAAATCTCAAGTAGAGCAATGGAGTTCCAGAAAGCAGGAAAAGATACAGGGGTTCAAGAAGAAGAAAAGGGAGAAAAAAGAATTGCTCAAAGATATTAGAGAATCCAACTTCAAACTATATTGGCACAACATTGTACTCACCACTAAGTTGAAACAGAGGACTGCTAAAGCCAACGCTGTTATCATATCATGATAGCCTTATGAAGGATTTTGCACAGTTTTCAAGTTTTGATGTTTACCAGGGAACATAATATGATTTACTTATTTTTGGCTTGTAAAGTTGAATACTTCGAGTACATAACTAAATCAAAACCAACTCCCAATTTGTAGGATCTAATGTATTATTGAAAGAATCATTTTGGGATTAAGTTGTTGAGCTAATGTCTATTTTGGCAAATGTAATGCTCATTTTGAGCTAACCTTCCTAGGAAATAGATGTTGATCAGATCCTATCATTAATAAGACACTAGAAAGGGGGATTTGTAGTTATCTTTGGATAGTTTAAATAGACAGAAAAAAGACTCTGTTGTCATCGAAAATTTGGATATTCAGGGACTTGTTTTGAACCTCCCTGTAAGACTTTTCTATTCTACGTTGACACTTAATGGAAAAGGAATATTGATGGTCAAACTTTCTCTTCTTCTATATTCTTTTTTATTTCATGCTTGAGATCATTTATCAAACTGCAATGTATTGTTTTCTTGATTATTAATTGATACAGTGAAGAATTTGTTGTTGTTATTATTTTCAAGTTTTTGATCTATAAGCTAATGTTCTTGTTTCTTAATTATATTTTGAGATAAGAATTCTATGTGAGGTTAAAAAATTGGAGACTTCATATTCTTTTTCCTTATTTGTCTGATTCATCTATGTGGCTACCCCTTAACTAGTCAGTGGGATATTACTTGTCCTTATTATGAGATTCTTGTTTATCTTGAAACCTTGAACAAATTTTCAACCACCCTTTTAAAAAACCAAATCATAAAATCCTTAAAATACTATTGCAATAATTGTATGATTCCCTAGCTTTCTCTCTCACTGTCAAGTGCAACTTTAGGGACTAACAGGTTGGATCTCTTAAAATGTCTCCTTGCTTCTAACACTTCTTCTCTCTTTTTATCATACAAATCAATCCATTTTTTCATAAAGTCCATGTGGTATAGAATGAACTTGTTGAGTATAGCACTTTGATCTACACCTATTACAAGTCAACATGGTTATTTCAAACTCCAAATGTTATGTTGTTAATTTGACAAATAAATTACAGAGAAAATTAATGATTGCAAGGAAAACAACCACAATGATCATGAATTCACTTACTAATTTCTACTTGAACACCATTATATTGTGGTTTTTCTCCATCAATAATATCTGATGCTCATTCTTCATCCCAGAAGCATGACCCATCTTCAAAATCCTTACCAAGGAATTCACATAGGAAGAAAAATGTTTCATTCAAAACATACCCTTCATCCATACAACCCTCTGGATGTGCATTTTGTTGGACATATATTTTTAGAGTTTTCATATACCTCTCAAAGAAAAACATCCACCTCGTTGATACTGTTAGTGTCGACATTTTCCTTTCAATTAGAGTCAGGTTTTTAGTCAAGTTATGGCCCATGTGTCAAAAAATGTGAAGTGAGGTACGTAAGAATGAGGGGGTCGAAGTCAACAAATGGTTGGTTGGCCCTTGGAAATGAGAAGGGATGTCAGAGTCAAAACATGTGTAAATGGTACGGGTATGTTGTTCCCAGAGAGTCGGGTCCTGTTAAAAGTTAGTCACTACGTGCCCCGGGTTGATTCAAGTAGTTAATGGAAGTCAGGTCAGCAAGTGTTGTAAATATTATCATTTCATTATGAAGGACGAAGGAATGAAAAATCGCGGCGTTCGTATCATGTATGCACTGCAGTCCTTATTGCCTATATCTTACACGTGGGGATGTGTTATGGAAAATCTATAGTTTGATTCGAAACATCTTGTTGCCATGAATTCAGTGTTCCTTGGCACGATTCCTCCTTCCACCCGATCTGTTATAAATCCTAGAGGTTCTACACCCTTTTTATTCATGAAATCAGATTCATGCTCTGTTTGTAAGTTTTCTCGCAGGCCCAGGTCAATCGAATTATCCATCTCGGGCATTCGCCGGATCCACTGCATGCAAGATAAATATTGGTTGTGCCATGGAGACCTCCCAAAACATAAGGAAGGGCATGCGAAGTGGTATAATCACTAGGCCTGATCCCCAAAGTGACTAGGATTCGTTCTCACTCACAACAGGCATCCCTAAGGATACAAAGGGAGTTTTCCCTTTACCCATGGGAACGATGACATCACACTGCGCGGAACCTAGAGTGGAAGGACCTACGCAGGAAGGAAGGATAGTAGAATCCATGTCTCCCCAATAGTAGATACCTCAGAGAAGGGGTGGGACAAAGAAGAATAAGGAAGTTGGGGAAACCCAAATCCCAAACGAGCCGCATGCAAGATCGTTTGCTGAAAAATTACTTATGAACGATGTCCGGATGGAGCTTGTGGAAGGTACAAGAAAAGAAAGTAGGAGAAGAATGAGGAGGATGGATGCCACATGTACAATTGATAAAGAGCCATCTCAATAGGTGAAACTAGCTATCACCGAACTTTACCAGGAAAACAGGGAGTTGAGACAACAACTAGCGACAAAGATCATTGAAGCGTCGACAACGCAAGGCCACGAAGGGAGCATGACATGGCTCAAAATATAGCTTCGAGAGGCACATGATACAATTGTACAGCTGCGTGAAGCACATAGTCTATTAGAGGAAAGGTATGTAGAGCATTCCAAAGAACGTGAAACGACTGAGGAGAAAGCCCGCGTAGCTCTCGCCAGTGAACAAAAGAAACAAGATTAACTGAGTTCGTTCTCGTATCTTCAAATGGAGGGAACATCTTGATAGTTTTGAAGGAGGCATCGCCCTAAGACATTTTTTCATTTTGATAATGGCCATGACAGTCAATAGCCACTTGTCACGCATATTCCCCCAACAAATGAGCGTGCAACAAAAATCAAATTCATTACAACAGATAGAGGGACTCTGATGAACACTTGTCCGTTCAGATATCTGATCAAAGGAAAGTATTGACACATCACTCTCTCATGACGAGACCTGATCGATAACCGAATCCCCGTGGTAGATTACAAACAGTCATGATGTAGCCATATGTATTTGTTGTCTATTTTTGGAAAAGCGTCATGTGAAGAGTCATTTAGTGTAGACAGTCAGTTTCCTAGTTTTAGAGATATTAGTTAGAAGAGCAGGGCAGCCCAAGCGATGCCATCGCCTATATATTTGATATTTTCAATGTAAGCTAGGTTGGTTGGAAAAATTAGTATAGACAATGATTATTGTATTTAGTTTGAGCTCAATCAGAATTTAATGAAAAAGTCCTAAAGCTTTGATGAAAAGATTCTAATTGTAGTATTTGGATGTATTGTTTTCCTTTCTTTGCGTACGTACTTCCTTTTTCTCTATTCATATATTTTTCTGTCTGAATTGGAACAAAATTTCAAACCCGTGGATTCGTTGCACAACGCCCCTTGTTCGCGCCATTTAGACAAAACATATTTCCTCTAAAGTTAAAATCTGAATTCATCCTCAGCGGTTCTATGAGTTTCTTTTTGTATTTTCTCCTCGCCCCCACACAACGATTTTACATTGAAGATTGTTGCTCACTTAGCCTTTATCCTCTCAAGTTTAGTCACCGAGTCATTTGTTCCCATCGTTTTTCTTGAACTGACTCCATATCCCAAGGTCTTACTCTATTGTGCCAATATAACCACAACCCATTATTTCAAAGGTGTCAAATCTAGCCAACAACTTTAAAGCCATATCCCGCGCTGAGACCTTGTCTCCCGAGAGAGCCCTCTCCAGGTCTGAAAGGCTAGTTCTGGGTCTCAAAGTTGGTTGAAATAGTTACCTCTGTCGTCTGTTTATTAGCCGAACAAATTTACAAAGTGCTAACATTCTGGCATCGTTGTCGGGGATGAAATTGAATAGATTTACCCTGGGAGAACGACTATTGTTGTAGTTTGACCCCTGAGGGTAACATAGGGACAAACATCTATACCGGATGAAACCTTTACCCTGGTGAATCCAGTCAAAAAGACCAGTAGCTCCAAGTAGCACAGTTCAACAACCCTGGCTCTGAAGATGATCTATACCAGAGAAAATCCTGACCCAAACCCCACAGATCCTGTGTACGACCCTGAGAAAATTCTGCGTAGGACTAGAGAGAAAGCGTCAGACCCGTTCTACTACCTAGACATAATCTTGTCCTTACCCAAAGACGATGTGAAAAGAATTGATGATCTTGAGTTTGACGCATTCTTTGAACAAACCCTTTTCAGGTCTAAGTCGGAAACCATATTAGACGAGATAGTTTTCCACTAGAAGAGATTCCAAGCCCTAGTGTCTAATAATATCCCTCAAATCTAAAACCCTCCTAGAGCCATGGCCTCTAGATTCTCCCCCTTCATTCTTCCATCCCAACTGCATTATTTTCCCTAGAACTGCATGATTTTCTCCAGAGAAAACCTTGACGCAAACCCCACAGAGCCTATGTACGACCATGAGAAAATTTTGCGCAGGACTAGAGAGAAAGCGTCGGACCCGTTCTACTACCTGGACATAATATTTTCCTTACCCAAAGACGGTGTGAAAATCATTGATGATCTTGAGTTTGATGCATTCTTTGAACAAAACCTGTCCAGGTCTAAGTCGGAAACCATATTGGACGAGATAGTTTTCCACCAAAAGAGATTCCAAGCCCTAGTGTCTAATAATATCCCTCAAATCCAAAACCCTCCTAGAGCCATGGTCCCTGGATTTGCCCCCCTCATTCTTCCATCCCAACTGCATGATTTTCCCCAGAACTACAGCTAGAGGATTAAGCTCTACGATGATGAAGGGAATGTTTCGGCCCATAAGAATGTGGATTGGTTCAACGATTTCGTCGACCTAGAAGAGGTAGACTATGCAAACGTGAAAATGAGTTTTTTCACGCAGATTTTTGCGGGGGAGGTGAGGAAGTGGTTCAAATCTCTCCCAACTACAAGCATTCGAGACTTCATCACCTTCGAAATGTCTTTCATTACTAGATGGGGAGACAAGAAGAACCCCTTGCAGTTGTTAACACAATACAATAATATGAAGAAGGCGTCGGAGGAGACGGTGCAAGAATTCTCAGCCTGTTTCATGAAGGTTTATAACTTGATTCCTGTAGAAGTCCAACCACCTCCAGGGGCTACGCATTTGTGATACGCCGACTCCTTCGATAACACTTTTTCCTTGTTGTTAAGAGAAATAAGATCAGAAAATCTAGACGCGATAATGAGCAACGTGATCGAAGTTGAGGTAAATATGATGGCGTCATGGAATATCAAATAGAGATTCAACAGAGGCGATAAGAAGACCCAAGGAGATGCGCAACCATCAATGTCGAGATCCACAGATGAAAAATTTGACTTAATTATGAGAACCATGAAGAAGCTAATGGAGAAAATGTCCGTGGGAAACAAACCCATTGCGAGAGAACAACATGACCCCTAGCCCAGAAATCAGAACCTCAGAAGGGGTCAAGTTCCTCAGATCAGACAAAGGGAACAAAGGGAGCAGAGATATCAAGGTGACCAATAGACAAGGCCTCCATTCCAAAACAACTACGTAGATGAGGATTTCGATCAGATGTTCGAAGAACAAATGCATTGTTGTGACGACAAGAACCCGCATGTGTTTTTGAAAAAGAGTGAACATGATCGATACATGAGACAAAACGACGATTTTATGTTGGAGATAGATGATGCATGGTTTGGGGAAAAAAATGATGCACTGTCTTGGGAAACAAAAGAATTCAGAAAGGGTTATCAGAACACCATCATGCAGTTTCAAGATAAATATAACCTCAGGAACAAGGAGGCATGCACTGAAGCTCAACAGACAAACCCCATAAGAAAACCTCTAGTAGACACCCCTTCCACAAGCCGACCAAGGTCGTACAACATGACCAAGGATATGATTAAAAAACAAAAGTCAAAGGAGGAGGCCCCGAAGAAAACGCTGGAAGAAAGCTGAGAAGCGCGTGGAAAAGAGGTAGAGAAGGTTTGTCCTCCCTTTAGATTTTAGCATGAAATGGCAAAAATCAAAATATATGTCCCCTTTAACGAACTTATAAAAAAGGGTGAACATCGGAAGAAAATTATTAAAATGTTGAAAATGGGAGTGACCCCCAATACTTTGAATGTCCAAGACGATCACCCTGCTATCTTGTTTGGTCCGCACGTTGAAGAGACAAGTGATAATGAGGATGTCCCTCTATTCTATGTCAGTCTAAAGGTTTATGACATGACATTGCATAATGCCATGCTTGATTCAGGCGTGTTGCACAACCTCATGCCAAAGGTGATCATGGACGAATTGGGTTTGGACATCACCAGGCCCTATAAGGACCTTTTCTCTTTTGACTCAAGGAAAGTCAAGTGCCTAGATCTCATCAAGGACTTGCTCATGTCATTGGCCCAAATTCCTTAGAAGAACATGGTTATGGACGTGTTCTTGGAAGATATACCCCCTAAGTTTGGCATGTTGTTGTCCAGGTCGTGGGGTGTGAAGTTAAAGGGGACCCTACAAATGGACATGGTATATGCCACCATCCCTATCTTTGGCCAGGATAGACAAATAAGTGTTGTTGAAATACATGGCAAGCAGAAAGAAGAAGCCAAATAACCATCCTATATACTCCATCGACACTGAGGTTGGTTCTTCTATATTCTACGATGACATGAGTTTTGAAGAGGAAGAGTCGACAACCATCATGAAAACCGATGAGGAAACCATGAGGAAAGAAGCAGAGTGCACGAACCCAAAAGACCACACGGAAAATGAGATATGGAACATGAGTTTCGATGGCATTGTTAGTAAGGAAGGAGCAGGTTCTAGCGTATGGGTAGGCCCCCTGAGGTGGGCACAAATTTGTTCTCATACAAGCTTGTGTTCAAATACACAAACAACATGGTCGAGTATGAGGTACTGATTCCAGCCCTAAAGGTGTTGAAAGAATTAGGCACAAGGAATATAGCAGGGCGTGGAGACTCTGAGTTGGTCATAAACCAAGTCAAGGGCATATATCAGGAAAAACACCCCAGACTAAGAGCATACAGAAACTTGGCGTTGGATCTCCTTGAGAAATTCTTGGAGTACGATCTATCAGTGATCCCTAAGGAGAAAAATCAGTTCGTTGATGCATTGGCCACCTTGGACTCGATTTTCAAAATCCCCATCTTCCCTAACAAAAAATATGAGATCGAAGTCAGACATAGGGCGACAGTACCCGATAATATCAAACATTGGCAGGTGTTTGAAGATGACAAACGGGTTGAGAGGTTTCTCCAAATGAGCGACGAGTTTGCTAATACAAACATTGACAATGAATGTTGCTACGGCGAAGATGGGAGCACAGATGCACACAGTAATAAAGACCCTTTTCAGGACCAGATAGTGGGAAGGGACATAGTACAACTGAAAAATAACATCATCCCAAAGGGGTTAGTGCCGCTAGAAAAGTTGTTCGATAAAAATGACGTGGCCAAAAATCCCAGGATTATTGAAAATGACGAGGATGTCGAAGATTGCAACATTGGAACTGAGGAGATCCAGAAAATAATCAAATTATCAAAAACGCTTAGTCCAGAGGTCAAGCAAGACTACGTCAATCTCATAAGGGACTTCCCCAACATTTTTGCGTGGAGCTATGACGATTTGAAGGTGTATGACACTAAAGTAATCGAACATGTTATCCCTCTCAAAGAAGACCAGAAGCCTTTCAAAAAGAAGCTAAGACTGATAAATCCCTTTCTACTGCCGCTGATCGAAAAAGAGGTAAAGAATATGTTCGAAGCCAAAATTTTCATTTCTTTACGGTTCTCGAAGTGGGTAGCCAGTTTGGTACCTGTAAGAAAGAAAAGCAGTGAAATAAGACTGTGTGTGGACTTCTGAAACTTGAACAAAGTGTCCCTAAAGGACCACTACCCTCTCCCTAAAATGGACTATATCCTGCAAAAGGTGGTGGGGTCCTAGAAGATGTCCATGCTTGATGGTTTTTCGGGGTATAATCAAATAATGGTCCTGTTGGATCATGTTTTCATTGATGCCAATGGTTTGATTGATTGATGTCAAGTGATTTATTGATGTCAAAGGATTGATTGATTGATGATTTATGTAATATAATATGTATT
>SNQJ01S0112711.1:0-11960 GCA_010110895.2 Picea sitchensis
ACCTTCCTTGTGTCCTCATCATGAATTTCATGGGATGCATTTTCACTTTCAAGTGTCTTCTCTGTTACGAAATTTTTCAATACTTCCATGATCTCCCCTTTTAAACCCTCCATCATCTCTTGTAGTTCATCTTTTGTTACTATATTCTTTTGTAAATAATTTATGTCCCTACGCATTTCTTCACCTTCATCAACAGTTCAAGTAGGATTTTCTGGAGGTGTATTTGGTGTAGAATTTCCCTTTTTGGGTGGCATGTTGGCTAAGTATCACTTTTGAACCTTCATCTTGAGGTGGTTCTGCTAGACAATATTTCTTCTATTGTATTTCCCAAGTTTCAGCCCTTCTGGATATGAAACTTTTTTTATGCAGTTCTCTGATATTTCTTCTCTGCAATTCCACAGGTCTGATCAAAATTGGATGTGCCAAGTGGAATTTACGGTAACTTCCCCACAACTTGCCAATTTTTGTCCTTTCCAGGAGATCTTACTTGTATAGCGTGCCCCACACAAAATAATTGATATAAAATTCTGAAACTCACACCAGAAATAATAAAGATTGTCCACGATCCAATGAAACCATTCCCATTCAATTTGGATACTCTAGGAATAATTTATGATTGTTTTACCTGGAACACCTTCTTGAGACTAGTCAATAGGACTAGTCAGATACCCTATCTTACACAGGGTGTATCTACAAATTTAAGATGACCCGGAATATAAACATTTTACCATAGATACCTTACTAATTTTTATAAATATCCTTTGGAGTTCAGGGTCTGAAACGTTACAGAAATTTTTTTATAGCGAAAATTTTGCAATGATGTAGTTCAGAATGATTCTAGAACCCTATCTTGTACAGACTGTATCTCCGAAAGTATAAGGCCTCAGGAGCTTAATTTTGATCCCAACGTACCTTGATCCATATAATAAATATCCTCCAATCCATTCCTTCTGAAACATTGTAGGAAAAACTTTATAGAAAAAATTACAAGGTGTCTCAGATGTAGCAGCAAAACCCCAAGACCTTGAGCTCTGATACCATATGTGAAGAACCAAATATCAATATAGCATAGAAAAACCTCAGAAAAATTACTCAACGCCTTGAAAAAGAGATAATTTCAGATAATAAGTCTCTTTGAGGGGGAAACCTCCTTTTATCCCACTTAAATTTTCAAGTACAAGATGATTCAAAATGAAAATGTCTCCTTGGTATATAGAGGAGAGTAGGAGGTATAATTACAACTAATGGCCTAAAGCCGACATAAATAAAATAACATTACTAATATAATATGCCCCAATTAAGGGGTAATGAGCCAATATTAGGGCTTCACATATATAAGGTGGTTAAGCCTCTCAAAGTCTATATAAGGAGACACTCTCATGGTGAAAGGGGGAGAATAATCAGTGAAAATTATTGTCATTTTGATCATGGATAGTTTGAGCAAGGGGTTGGACAAGGAGGACTTGGTGAGGATGTTGCATATGCATCTACATTTTGTAAGAACCTTGTTTTTTTCTCATTAATTCATGTGCTTGGCCTGTTTCCTTCAAGTTTTTGTACATTTGCATGGACTTGCCTTTTTGGATGAATCTAGTTTTAAACTAATCATGGTAGAATAGGAAGTATGCTTTGTTTTTGTTGTTTATTGGATTGCAGGACTCATTGAAAGACTTTATAAAGATCAAGTTCAACTTGGACTGAGTGAGGACAAACTTCATAAAAAGGTATTCATACTTTCTTCCTCTTCTATATTGACTAGTTTAGCTACATTTAAAGGAATGTCAGTTTTCAAAGTTAGCACTTTTCTTTATTGTTCATAGGGGTCTAATATCCAAGAGGACATTCACCTGTCTGTAGGGGAATTTTCCTACAACACATACTTCCGAACAACACGTTATAGGATGCAGGTGATGTTTCTCCACTAAGTGATGGTTGAACCACTGGATTGGTTGGAATATCCAATTGTTACAATACTTTGTGTGTTGCTCCAATGGAATATTCAACCTCTTCTACCACTACCTCTGTCTCTTTTCCATCTCCTCCTTTTGATTGGGTCATGAATTCTTCCCTTACTACTTGTTGTGATATGCTTTCAATCTGCACAGTAGATTCAGTTTCAGGGCATTGGTTTTTAGTTTCAATTGTTTCCTTTGAACTCTCTTCTCTGAGAATTTCTCCTACACAAGAATTAGCTAAATTAGTGTGGGGGGGGTTTCTTTATTTTTTTGTAACTTTGGGGGGTTTTCTTGTTTTTTCTGTAACTTTGGGGGGTTTTCTCGAATTTTTTGTATCTTTGGATGCAATAAATCTACCTTTACTATCCCTACATTTATGCATGTTGGCCCTTAACCAAGTTTTGAAGAGTACTTGGTCATACTTGACCACTTTTGGGACTGCGATAGCTTGCCAAGGAGGAGCACAACGCGAAGAAAAAAATAAGGAAGAAAGACCTATTTTGGGGTCTATTTTAGGGTTTTTGGTTTAATGTAACAGGAAAGGGATGTCGGCCCGTGGGTTTACCCACGTTTAGGCCCATTTTGTAATCTATAAATAGGCAATATAGATAGTAAGATAGAGGACAGATAGTAATATAGTACATCTGTGTGATGTATGAATGGAAGATTAGTGCTAGTATTTGGATTTGTGTGATCAGATGTATCTTAGAGTGCTCTATGCATGAGATAGGAGAGATAAGTGCAGGTTGTTATAGTCTTTTGCTAAAGAACAAGGAAGAAGGATCTAGCGAGCTGTGCAGATATTTTGTCTTGTGCAAAGTAAGGGTCATTAAAGCTCTGTGTTGTAATTGCTTTACCAAGATAATATAAACAAGACTTTGTGGACATATCCCTAGGGTGGGGGTGAACCACAGTAACTGTGTGTATGGTGTTTTGTGTTTTTCTCTTATGTATCTATCTCTTTCTTGGCTAAGTGCTTGATGTGGTTAAGTAGATCTAGTATGCTTTGTGTTGTTGAAGAATGAATCAACATTAGATCTGATATATGAGATGTTTAGTGCTTGATCTATTGAATCTAACCTATCTTTCTGTGGATAAGTACTTAGTATAAGTATTCACTGCAATTCTCTATGCCTTCTACGAAGTTGATTAATGAACGTATATTAAGGAATAATTGATGCTAAGTGCATTGTAGGAAAGATAATCACATATATGTGTCCCAGCTAAGGTTCCAGACACCTGATTCTTTCAACCACCCCTGCCTCTACCTCGGGTGAGACTTCATCTGCTTCGCAGGTGTTGCTGAAAGGGCTAGTAGTTAGGGATTTTTTGGTGCTCTCTTGAGTGTTGAACCCTGGGTCTGCCCCTATGCCAACAATGCATAAAAATAAGAATATCTAATACTAATACAACACAATCTTTAACTAATGGAGGTAAGAGGACAACATGAATTTGGATAAAACCCGCTAAAGTGGATGCATGGGCTCTTCCCTCACATCTTACCATATTCTCTCCTCCCTTAGGTCATTCTTAAAACTAATCCAAAACCATAAAATCTATCTAATTCAAATACTACCTATTACCGTTTAAAACTCCCTGTCAACGATGCCAAAATATTGGTGCAATTATATGTTCAATATATTGCAATCATTTAATATGTCAAATTGGTTTCGTAATAAATAGAGTTGATTCACTATATGTTTCGATAACAGATAATTTTTTATGTCTGATGAGTGTAGCCTACATAAAAAACCTTCCAAAACCAAGACTTTGTTTCACAATCTTCAAACAATACTCTCCACATAGTTTAAAAACGAAAAAGATAAACTCATAAAAAAAATATCAACAAGCATGTGATTTAAAGGCTTTTTTCCAAGTAATGAATCTTTTTACTTATAGGCTCATGAAAGGGAAAGATGAACTTTGACTCTGTTTCCTGAAGAAACAAATGTAACAACAATCTGCAATTAACACTCTTCACATTCTTAAAAGGAAGATCAATCAATCCTATAAGAAGTACTAGGTGTAGTAAGATACTCCATTATAGGTTCATGTAGGGTGAGATATGGATATCTTGATTGTTCCTGTATTTTCAAGATATAGCCTAATCAATTATGGAAGAAACTCTAGGTGTAGTGAGATACTCCATTATAGGTTCATGTAGGGTGAGAGATGGAGATCTTAATTGTCCCTAGATTTTCAAAGTAGAAACAAACATTAAAGAATTCATTCTAACAAATTATTGTCCACACACAGACACACAAGAATTCACTTAGAAATCTATGTTGCACTCAAAAATCTCACTCACTCAAAATTGCCACAAATCTATATTGTGTTTTGTCAAATTCTTTACTGGAACACCAAAAAAGTAAAATTGGATACTATGATTAAAACACAAAATGGATTCATCCACACATACCATAATTATATCTACACAGAATATACAAGGAATCTTACCTTGGTTGTGTCAGTGGTCCCTTGCCATACCAACAAGCTAGCTTTAAAAGAAACTTACTGAACGAAATATTTGATCACATGCATAAATTCCATGAACTATAATTTATATCATTACTTCAGAAACATGTGTACAATCAACAATCTTCAAGAATCAAATCTACAACATAACAATGCTTAAGTATGTTTCTATACTTCTATAATATACAAGGCCTTCTCTTTTAAAGAGAAACAACCGTTACAACTAATACCTGGAGATAACATCGAATAAATACCTAAATGTTACAATTGGAAGAGATAACATTTTTCATGGGAACAACTCCATCCTCATGACACAAATTGCATGAGGATGAAGTGTATTGTGGTCTTCAATGAAAAAAGGATGTTCGAGCCAACAAACTCCTTGGACCCATCGAAAGAAAACTCATTCAAGCACCCAATCCTGTAGATGCAGAACTGGTATTGCATGCACACAGTCAAATATAGTAGTACCAGAATAGCCCATAAATAGGTATTGGACGAGTATAGAAACAGGTATCTAACAAGCACATAAATGGGTATCGAATGAGCGCAAGAATAAGTACCAGACGGATTGAATATCAGATTAATGCCGAAATGGGTACCGAATGAGTAGGAGTTGTGTTATAAGGTCTGCTTGGATCAATCAAAGTAATTAGAGAGAATTTAACATTAATTATTCAATTCCAATTATTAATAAATCTCATAAATCATGATTTAAACATAGGTTACCTCATATATACACAAGAATGGCTAAAATACATGACTTTGAGGAAAATAGGAAAATGGCGCATATATATGGGGTAAAATTGGTCAAGATAGAGGAAAATATAAGGTAATTGGAGACATCAAAAAGGAGACCCAACAGTTTCCTTTTGGAAAATTCTTACAACATAAAAGTTACAGGAGGATGTACAGTAGAGGGAGCATATTGTTTCTTTGGTAGAATGACAACTTCTCCTATAGCACTGAGATTATGCTAATAGGAACTAATAGAAATACTTGGATGTGAATGGATTGAAAAGGTGGCAAGGTTATCTACAAATGTGGGCTTATGAAGCCTCTATTAATTAAATTTGTTTCTTAAATAAGAGACTTGGCCTTGTGAGTATAATTCTCCATGTCTAGAGGCCTTATGGAGATATGTGAGGTCAACTTACTTGACCTGTTATAACTGAAAACCTGATATTGAGATAATCTCTTTTTTCAAAGTAAAAAGGAGTTTTGTGAACTGAGATCAACCCTCATGGAAGAAGTGAAGTGACATGAACAAGTTGAAAGGAGCATGGTTTTTCTAAGGGGTTGTATATACTTATTAACTTAAAGGGTGTGGCTATGCATGATAATGAAATATGTAAGCAAATGGAATATGTCTGCATTGAAGGCATGGGTAAAATGCTTGGTGTATATAGACTTATTATAGTTTTTTCATTGGATGTAAAATATGGTTATTTCATAGATCATATGGTTAGTGATGATCTGATTATAGCAACATAAGTAAAATGTTGATGATATTGATTGTATATTACACTATGAGGATAAAGGTAGAATTTTTAATGAAATGTTGATCCTAAATGTGGTAAAGGAAGTGTTGGGGCACTTCTAGATGACCAATGGGTCAGGTTGACATCTAGAGGTGGATGGTAACCATATAAGGTCTGGCTTGGTATGATCAAGTAGTAGTGAGAGGGAATATAGAAAAGGATTCCCTTGATAAAAATGTGTGTTAAACACAAATGGTTTTAGGAATGAAAAATAATCTTGATAGTATGTCTTCTTTCCTTGGGAACTATTGGAATTTCCCAAATGGTATTTTTGGGTTGTTGAATAATTTTATAGTAGTTGAGGAAAAAATTCCTTCTTGTTGGTTGTTGTCATGTGGAAAGGGGGACACAGATATGATTATGTCTATTAAAATTGCCATGTGGATATCATGTGAATGACTAAAATATCTCAACATAGAGGGAAGCTTAGTGTTGAGTATCTCTATAGACTTGTCATAAGAATGGAAGTAATATACTTGGGAGAAGGATATGGATGTATGATATGTCCATGTGTATGAATGACATGGAAAAGGTGCAAGCAATGAGCTTGCATGATGAATGTTTAGTTATGTTTGTATATGATTGAGTGCATGGGTTTAATGCATTATAATGTTGCTTGAAATGAATACTAATATTAAGACCAAATATATATGAATGAATGATATTAAATGTGCAAGTGTTACACATGTATGATGTATAAGTATATGTATACTAAATGCATGATGTGACTACCTGAATGAGTGAAATGTAAGGAAACAATTGCACTTTCCAAGATTGAATGAATACCATGGATGCATGGGTAACTCTATTATGAAGAGTCATGGAAGTTTTGTTTTGAATGATAGTTTGAGGGGAATGTGTTCCATTCCCTCAATAAAGGCTAGTATAAAGTGATGAAAGAGTAAATGAGCAGGGATGCTCCGTTGTCACGATAAAATGAAACCTGATTAGGATTTTAAAGGATGGATGTAAATGATCATAAACAATCATGAAATAACTAAATTTCCATAGATTCATAAGAGAAACTATAAGTGTGCCTATAGTAGACACATAGTATGTTGAAGCATGTAGTAAGAGATATATGCATGAGAACAAAATGGGATAATGTGCATATGTAATTCAGAATGCATCATAAGAATGTACATTTATATTCCCTGTGAAATATTGGTAAACAAATGAAATGGTAAATTTGAAGTTGACTCAAGGTTGAGGACATCATAAATAGTGATGGATATGCAATAAGGAAGTTGTATACTGAAGGAGTTCCCTGTGGAGGAACTGTGTAAACACTTTGTTAGGAGAACATAGTCCCAACCTTAATGAATGTTGAGAGATGGGTAGTGGGATGTGAGCCTATTTATATAAGAATCTTGGATTGAATTCTAAAACATAATGCATGAATGGAATACTAACAAATGAACATTGACCATTATGATAACTAAATGTTAATGTGAAGAATGCATAGGTTTATAATTCAATGTGAACAAAAATATTGTTGTTGTAGCATGTTTATTTATCCAAGAAGGTTAAGGTGAACCTAACCAAGGTTGTTCAAGGAAAAGAGAAGGAAGATCCCAGCAGGGAGTAAATTGCAAAAGAAAAGAAGGAGAAAAGGAAGAATGCTTTTCTCACCCTAAAACTATGAATTGTTTAACAGAGTTGTAATCCTTAAAAGAGTAGATGTGGAAACAAGTACAACTGGTAAAAGCTAAAATATGAACAAACATGTATAAACTTGGTTAAAGCCATGAACGAGTAAAGGTAGAGAGGCCTTGCGAAATAATTTAGTTGGACTGGAAGTCCAGGGCTATGTAGAAGGAGTTGGAAAAAGGGAAGAGTCCCTTGACTCAATTCTTGTTTTCTATTGTGATTCTATAGAATGAGAAAATGATATGATGATACATGTAAATGTTTTTAGCATGAGTATGTTGATAGTTGTATAACTATAGATACAACTGAAAATTGGATTGTGATTACACTCATGAAAACATTAAGGGTAATGTGGTAGAGTGTATAGATATATGTTGGGGCATATCTAAAAATGTTTTACTGGTTTATATACATGCATTTTAATGAACATGACCACTGGATTAACTTTCAATGCGATAATGCATGTTTGTGTAGGAAATGATTGGAACTATTGGGAACGATAGTTGTCAATGATGGACAACCTCAAGGAGAAGATGACTACGAGAAGGTTGTTGTTAAAATATTGTTAAAGGGTATTTGGGAGTCCATGAAGCACCATTGATGAGGTAATGTCAGAGAAGGTGCTAGCAGCCAAAACAAGTATAAAATATATCATGCTCATATGACATGGGAATGGAAAGGGATTTGGTAATAATCCCTTCTAAAAACATTTCATTATCTTAATGATATGAAAAAATTTCCAGTGGATGTTTTATGCCATTGCTACCCAAGCAGGGTAAGATTTAGGAAAGAAGAATTTGAGTAATAAAGAGAGGAAATCTATGTCAGTCAAGGATTATTTAAAATCCTTGCAAGAAACAAAATCCTGAATAAGTGGTATCCCGGATACATTGGCCAATAAAGAGTGATTGGGACCAAAGTTCTCATAGGTAGCATGTTGAAATTGAATTCATTAAAGAAATGTGTTCTTGCATAAGAGGTAAGACAATGAATTTCACATTAAGGAAGGATGACCTTCCAATACGCTACCTGAATTGTAGAGGTGTTAAAGAAAAGAGAATTTGGGTGGCCATGAGTGTTGGCACTCTAGTTACCAATGAAGGAAGGGTGATTGAATGCATTCATGTGAAAATTTTAGTTTCATGTATGTGATTTGAGTTCATGATCAACTAAAGTAGGAAAAACATAGTCCTTCTATAAAAATAAATATGTATAAATGAACCATTTGGTAAAATCTTGGTTGTGTTCCAACCCACAAAGGAAAAGTGCCTAATGTAAAAAGTAATAATCCGAAAATCAATGTGAGGGTGCATTGTGTGTAAATGTGACCATGGAAAATGGCACATTGATTAAATTTATTTGATGCCTGATTGCATGTTAAAAGGCTTCGTATGCTAACTTAAAGCATGAGTAAGGAATGGTATTTCCTTTTTGAGTAAATGAATTGATTGCTAGTATGCACAGTTCTGAAATTGTTTGTGAGCCATTACAAGTGTGAAATGAAAATATAATGTGCATGAGAACTAGCAATTGTTTGGCTGATTGAAGTTAAAATCACAGGAAGAAGGGTCTTGGATATGGCAGTGTTGTAAGCCCATAACGAAGACCAATTTTCAATTGAGCCAAACCTCTATGGGAAGGAAAATCCCATACTTGTGAATCTGATTCATGTGTGGAACAGATCTGAAAATAAAATGTGGAATTTGGAAATATGTGGGTGACAAATTTGCAAGAAAATTCTGAATTGGAATTGATGATAACGTCTCACAAAATGTTTGTATACATGTGATACAAGTGAGACGAAAATGATCTATCTAGGGAGGACAAATGAAGGCTGTCAAAGATGAAAATCATGAAAAAGGATACTGTTGTGACATGAGAACCCTGTGGTAAGCCATGATATCCCTAGAATATTCTATGTTTTGGTAACATAAGCTAGAGGGATTCCTCGGTAGAGTGAGTTAGAGGTACGCCTTGACTGTAACACTTGTTGAAGTCCCTAGAAATCTTATTGTGGAAGAAATCCTTGGAAGGGAAATATGGATCTCCCAAGGGACTGTATACTAGATAAGGGGATGCCTGAGCCTGGGCCTGGAGGGTGAGTGACCGCAAAGCAGAGGAGACTTTGATAATTCTCATAAAATATTGATCGAAATCATGCACACAATGGGTATGTCAAGGAAAAAAGTGAGACAAGTTAACGAGACATCCATATGGATGAAGATCCATGAACTACACATATAAGTATTGTGTTGGATTACGAAAATTTCCTCTTAAATTATGAACAACAATAAATGTTTATGCACAAAATTGTGAATTGACATCCTTGATGTTTGAAATGTTTTATACATATGATGAATGTTGGGGATTTGTAAAAGGACCACACTATGAGGGAAAAGAAGAAGGTAATTTTGAAGGAGATGAATGACAAAGGAATGATAGGTGTTACTGAGAAAGAACATCGAGGACGATATTCCTTTGAAGGGGGAGGGGGTTGTAATACCCATGTTTCCCCCAAGATGTAATTAATCATTACTTATGATTAACATGCCATGACATGTCTACAATGTAAATTTATTATCATTTAGAATGCCAACAACTGACTGTGGGGGTTAAGCTTTGAAGTACTAGCCATGATACCACTAGAGGAAAGAGTGAGGAAACATGTAGAGAGGGTTCATCAAGACAAGATGACCTAATCCTCTATGATGAAATATTTGATCTCGAATAATAAGCCTCATCCTGATCCCAAGGAAAAATCAGTTAATGAGAAAAGAACTGGTGGTTGAACAACCAACTAGCCTAATGAATGGAAGCATGGAGGGCCTAGATGTGAAGACAAAAAAAATGTCAGCCTGAAGTACCATAGAGTGAAGTCTTCCTGCAAGCCCAGATTGAACCGAGTTACTTTTGGAAGAAGGAATAGGATAAGTACAAACCTTCCTAAAGGGGAGGCATGCAATAGAATACAAAAAAGGCAGACAAGAAAAGAGAGAAAAAGTAGGGAGAACAGAAGAGAGTTATGGAGGTGAGAAGACAACCATTCCTAGAAGGTGGCTTGGAAAAATCTCATAGAACTTGTGGAAGAGTTATGATTTGGAACATAGAAGAAATGAAGCCCACACTAGAGAAAAAGGGGGTCGGGGGATTGATGTTGGCTTGAAATAAATCTAGCTGGGAAGGCATCTAATAAACCTTGTGGAGGCCCTGAGCTCAGTGGGAAGAAGGGAGACTTGTGTGTTGGCAAATTCAGTGAATAGACAAGGAATGCTTGTCATTGATGGCAACAGTGATGATAGGCAAACAGAAGACAAAGTTCAAAGAGGTGAATGATCGAAAGCAGTGAATGATCTCACGCAGACGTCGGAATCCTTTAAGGATTCGAGGAGATTAAGATCAGTAGGACTAGTGTTCTTATACGCGCAGGAAGATTAGGAGGGAGAAACCGGAGCCGTCGGATCAGCCTGGAGAGAACAGATCTGGACCGTTGGTTTACACGTCCAGGAGGAGCTCAGGAGGAGCCCATAGGGGAAAGAGACCAAGAGCTGTCGGATCTCACTCCGAAATCCCAACAGTTGTTGGATCGAGAGAAGCTGCGTAGAGGTTAAGTGCAGGAGTAGGCGTGCAGAAGAAGTAATCTGATCCGTAGGATCTGAGAAGAAAACCCGATAGCCGTCGGATCTATAAGAGTCACGCAGGAGTTAAGCCCTACTGTGCAGAGGACAAATCCTGGACAAGTCATCGGGATATTGGAGAGAGAATCCTAGCCGTTGATCTGGGCAGGCCACGTGTCAGCATTCTGATGAGGCATCGGGATTTTATAATGTCCAATTCACTTGACATCGAAAACTCCGAAATCGCGATATGCGATTTCGCGATTTGATCGCAGCCGTTAAAGCAAGCATGAGATATGGACCGTTGATTTTCTTCATCGAAGAATCGAGAATCGGGACTCTGAAATGTCCAATTCACTCGACAACGAAAACCCCGAAATCGCGATATGCGATTTTGCGATGGAATCACAGCCGTTGGATAAGAAGTGATTTGGACCATTGATCACAGCCCGTATTGGATTATCGAGGATTGGGATTTCATTATGCAAAGAACACAATGCAACGAAAACTTCGATTTCGCGATATGCGAAATCACGATTGAATCTAGACCGTCAGATCCAAAAATAATCAGGACCATTGATCTGACCTCTCATCGGAGTTTCGGGGATCGCGATTTGGAAGTGACAAGAACTTGCAACATTAGAAATGCCGAAATCGTGATACGCGATATCGCGACATAATCGTAGCCGTTGAGCCAAAGTTACACCTGGATCGTTGATTTGACC
>SNQJ01S0112712.1:0-28651 GCA_010110895.2 Picea sitchensis
TCAGAGATAAGCTGCCACCATTCTAGCGAGTCTTTCACTCTGTATTTTTACAGTCTCTGTACATTTCTTTCATTAATAGAAATCGTGTATTACTGTATCTCTGTGTTTATGGTTGCATCTCTGATATTTTTCTGTTATATTACTGGATATACGTGATATCTTTGTGTATTTCTTTATTATATCTCCGCTCTCATTTCGTGCCGAAAATAATCCGGATCACCTTGTGCCTTGAACTTGTATGTTTACAACACTCATTCATCCATTGTAAGGTAACATTCCTTTATTCTTTTTCCAAAATTATTGAAAAAGACAAAAAAAAAAAATCAAATATACCCCAAAAAGAGGAAGGGAAAAGTATTTTCTTTATTGGCAGCATAATGAGTCGCCCTTGGATAAATCACATCTCTCTATTTGTTCATCAAACTATGGGATGTAGTACGACCTTAGGAAGCTGTTCTCACTACATAGAGTTGTGTCCTCCTTCGTTTTATTATTCTTCCAAACATATGGAGAGTTTGCGTTGCCTTATACTTCGTAAACTTATGATTAATGCCATGCTACCTAAGTCTCATCATATGTCGTGTTGTTTTCCAAGGGAAGTTTCTACCAAGCCTGAGTCAGCCCCTCTGCAATTTGTCTCTTTCCCTCAAGTCCTTGTTTGAAATCAATGAAGCCTTCAGTCTGATCGTCAAGTCCATGACTGACGAGCTGTCGAAGACCTTTGGGTAGTGCATTCGTACACTCATATTACACTCCTACCCGAGTTTTGAAGATTTTGAAGTAGTTTCTCGAGCTTTGAAGACCTCATCTCCAGCCATCATGCCGTATCAGCTTCTAGAATATGGATACTCTATATGTATATCTTTTTGATTTCAAGATGTAGCTCCGCTGTGTATTGTTCGCGACTACTCTTTATATAGTTTTATGACATGGATCTATAGTGTATTTGATTGGTAGCCATGATTCTATTTTATCCCGGGCATGGGTGTGCCCACCTCGGTGAGACATTTGGTATTTTGCAGATGATGCCTCCCAATTCCTAGTCCCTGGGCTCACTTGTTTGGCACATCAGTAAAGATTGGTAATGTATTTCGGCCATCATATGCTCTTCTGACCTCACACATTAGGGGGCATCTATTATAACCCTAATTTGCACCATACATGCTTACCTGGCATCAGGCCATCTCAGATCCCTTCTTTTCCAAAAGGAGTGTTGAAAAACTCTTTAAAAAACCTCTTTTATAAGGGCCCACATGCCCTACTCCATCATTGCATGCGTGTATACGCTAGCTGACCTAAAACAACCCACGTGGACCGACAAAAGCACGAAAAAAGGAAATTTACCGATGGAACATAGAGCTTTGGGTGAGTTAACTGTAACTCTCGGCCATGCATGGTCGAGGGTTCGTACAAATACCTAGCTTCTTCTAACCTATAAAAGAAGGGCTAGGGGTCCCATTTGGAAGAGGAAAAAGATAGCGAAGAAACTCTGCCCAATTTCATATTCCCATTGTCCCAACCCTTTAGCCATCCTTGTGCAAGAAGAGATACAAAACAAAGAAGTTGGAGGACATTTGAAGAGGAGCCCAGGATCAGGATTCGTGGAGCAGTGGCTGGTCTCGACATTTGTAAGTTGATTCATTTAAAGTAATAAAGAAATGCTTTTCCCGTCCCACTTTATGAGTTCTTCATAATACAGTAAATGTATGTTTGAATCTCTAACCCACTAGTCTATAGGTAAAATGCATGTGTAGTTTGTTGCTTATTTTGCATACAGGTCATCTTTGAAAGGAGGACTGCTAACAAGTTATCAAATGGGAGGAAGGATCAACATCAACCATCCGGAACAAGGTATGTTGGTATAAACCATGTATTTGCTAAAAAGGAATGGGGTTTAAGTCTGGGGACGAAGGTAGAAAGTAGATTTATTTTGGTCATAGCTGCATACATAAGATAACCCTATTTGCTAGTCCGTAAGGGGATTTCCCTCACAACAGTGTTGGAAGTTCTTCTCCCTTTAAAATAGGACTGAAAAAATTTGGTATTCTCATCACCTTTAGTGAGACAAATAGATCGAATTTTCTGTCTCTGGATCACTTCTTTTTCCTCCAACAGATGCCTTCACCGAGATTGTAACACACCCAACCCCTAAGTACCCTTTTTAGGGATGGAGCATCAAAATTTTTCTTTCCTTAATCATCTCAAATCCTCTTCTCAATATCTCCATCATTTTTTGATCATCAAGAGCTTTCCAAACACCATTACCATGCTCAAATATAAGCTCTGGATTGGAAGTTATGCCCTTCTGAAGTTCTGCGAGTATCATTGGTCAAAGGCCGTGTGGCACCCACGTGGGTTTGTCTCATTCATACTATCCCAAGGTTCCCTGAAGTCTCAGAGATTCCTAGGTCTCCTACACCTATGGTGGAAATCCATCCACTATTAAATCCACAATTGGAACTTCACCCTTGTTTAATGTACAGGGTTACGAAAAATTTGGCGTTTGACACTTTGGCACTGAATGCCCATTTTTATTTCTACATGCATATCCCCCGTGTTCACGATTAAAAATGTCAATGAAGTTTTCCCACAAAGTGTTGCTAAAGGCTATTATTATAAAAGATAAATAATACTAGTAGGTGGGACCCCCTTGAACTATTGAAGATCATATATCTTCACTTTTGATGTTGTGGTGATGTGCGACAAGGCTTACATGGTTGATGAGAGATTTTTTTATTGGCTATGGTTTAAGTTTATGAAATATTGATTCCTTATGTTACTACAACCTATTCTATTCATTAATGCCATTTCTATCTGTTCTTATCACACCTACACGACAAACATGTTAGTGAAATTACATGAAGGGAAGTTTTGAGAAAGGAAAAACAACTACAACAAATGCAAAGAAAAGGGATCCAATTCTGCCATACTACATGCGAACAATTGGAAGGAAATAAGAAACAATTGCAAAAGGGAATAATTTAAAGCTATCCTATAAACTATACTACATGCATGAAATACTTAACGATTATTGTTAAATCCTAGCTAGCAAGTAAATGGTTATGCAATTGTGATTGAGTTATATGGTTAATAAGCATATGGTATGAAATGTTGGTGGCACATTTGGCAAGGTAATAGTGCTATTGGTTATGAGAATTGGTGAATTATATGGAACTTGAATTATGTTATGGCATAAGTCACACTATGGGATTTTAATGTGGTGATGGTCTTGATACATGGGTTGATCGATGGTGTTAATGAAGAACTTGTTGGCATGTACTGATGAATTAATGCATTGTGGGTGGAGGCGACATGCATTTACTGCATGTCACCTTGACTCCTCAGGTTAGCCACCACCCTAGTCGGGCTATGGTTCAATCTTGCTGCTGTGGTTATGCTCTGAATTCTTAGCAGAGAGGAACCACTCGACCAACAATCATTTTAAGGGTTTGATTATAGGTATGTCTTTTTTTGGCCATTCGTGACTCTACTCTAGTTATGAAATGATTACTGGCTCAAGTGTACTAGTTTGTGTTTTCCTAAGTGTTGCAACTGTGAGAAATTGTGTTCTTGGAATGAATAGTGGATGGTTCTTCCTGTGATAATATTGAATTCATGGAAAGTTATTGGTCATCCTGGGTGGTAGCTCTCTGTTATCCTTGCTGGTTTAGTTGGATGGTTTTTGTTTATTCTTGAGTGGATGGATATATTCATGTATTTGTCACTAAATCCAGTCTTTGGATTTTATGGGTTTAGTGGTTGGAGGTCTCCTGCATCACTGTGTTTCGTTCACTTGGGCATTGGTTGATTCCATCACTAATAGCCACAAAGTGGGTGTTCTGTTCTTAACTCGACCCTGTCTTCACCTCAGTACTATGGTAGTTTGAGCGAAGAACATGAGGGTTATACCCTGCATGCGTTAAATAATATTTCCAAGTCGAATGGGAGCCTCACCTTTTTTTTATGCCCCCCTACCATGGATTTTTGCCTATACAAAAATGAATCATGGATCTCTCTGTGTGCACACCATTGGCCTCGAAGGTTTTACCATTACGAGGAGTTGGTTCCGTTCCCCTTGTGTTGGTTACAGAACAAACCCTTAACCCTCCATTCTGAAGTTTTATAGAGGAGATTGTTGGGCATGTCAATTTGCTATGGGTTATTGTGGATTGACTGTATGGTTGATTAATTTGAATATGGACTTGCCTAGTTGGTCACATGGTAGTCGTGTTGGTTTGACATTTAGTTACTGCCTCTGTGATAATAATGACAAATCCTGCATTGTTATTGGCACCACTCAATTTACACAGTCACTGGTATTTTTGCACCAAGGATTGTTTGGATGTTTAGCTGGCATTGGTTACATATACTTGATGTTTCTCACGCATGTCACGTTGTGTGTATGGTGTTTTGAAAAATGAAATAATGGTTGTGGTAACTGTGGTTTTCATTTGGGGCCAAATTATTATTGAACCAGATGACTGTAGAAACTGTATCCACTGTATCCTTATGATTGTTCAATTGTATAAGCCTAAGTTTGCACAACATAGTTGATCACAGCTGGACTAAATCGAAGTAATACTGTGTTATATTGATTGAGTTATTGTTGTGACTATGTGTTTGGAGATGTTGCATCGTGGTGTTTTGGTGGATATGCATTGTGTATAGTATGAATAGCTTGGGTTTCACAGAGTTTTAAGCATGTTTATTTGTTGTAATCGATCATTTGTTAAGAAGGGAATGTTGTCGAGACCTTGTCGTGTTGGATGGATGGCCCAAATTTTTAAGCCACATTGAATTTTTTTTTACAGTGGCATAATTACATTGCCTGGGCGAATTACCCTGTGCATAGCTTGTGTCTAAATGGTGGTTGTTGGTTGTATGTTTAAATATCAATTTGGGTGTTGCAATTTGATCTTGATTATTTTGGTTACTGCCTATATATGTTTAACGAATATCATTGCATTTAAATGATAGGCCCGATTGCAGTGATAGTTTCTCCATTGTTAATTTGAAAACATGAATTTTTGAGTGTTATTGTGGATTGAAGAAATGCATGGGTAGTGGTCGATTTTGATGGTTAAAAGAGTGGAATAGTTACTGTTATAAGATGCAAATTATATAAATGAAAGGAACATAATTCCTTTACAGAATGCATACTGTCTTGTGATGGCATTGTATTGCATATTTGATTATGGACAATGAACTAGTTAAGTACACATTAATTATTATTTGGTCACAATGATTGTTGGTTGGTGCATTTATTTTGTTTTTAAAATGTTTTATGGATCACTTAATTAATTTCATGAACAATAATCATTCTTCTTCCCTTCCATTATTTCATTTTCCGCTAATTACAAACCACGTCACCTCCCATATTCATTTTCCCACTCCCTGTTATGAGATTGATTACAGTCAAGAGAATTTTGGTGTTAAAGTAGTTGAAAGTGGCAGTGTCTTGTTTGGATTACAATGATGTGTTATTGGCTTGCTTTTCAGTTGATTGTTGTTGTCTTTGAGCAATAACCATGTTCTTTTCCCCCTCATTGTATCATGTTTCGCTCAATACAAACCCCTCGCATATCCCATAACCCTTTTCACCGCCTGCTCATTGATTAACAGTAAAACAATTTGTATGGATTTGATTGCATGAGTCTGATACGAGTCTGATACATTGCTAAGCCAAATATATTTCATATTTTTAAGAGTTGTCATGTATGGTTGTTTAAAATACTATTTTCTAATCAATCACACATGCAGGATGAGTTTTTTCAGTCGAGGCAGCCATGGTCGTGGAAACAGAGGTAGAGGTAAGTGGAACTGAGGCCCAAGAAGGCCCAGGTTCTCCATACATTTTGACGTTGATTCACAAGATCTTGGCCAATTGTTTCATGCCAGATTATTCAATTGGATTGGTGAGGGAATAGTCTGGCCTAGGCCTGAAAGGCCTCCTTTCCAAGCCCCACAAGTCCCCAGTATCCATGTACCTCCTCATGACCCATTACAACCCGAGGTCCTGAAAAATGATGGATGGTGGGAGATTTTCCACCCAACAGTCTCCCAACATCGTGGTTGGCCCAACTTGTCCAAGATTCCCTTGACCACTCACCATTGCAATCCTCCCATGCTAGCAAGAGATTGAAAACCGAGGCCCACAATGCCCTTGATAAAGGAAAATCCACTGCTTCCCCTTCCTCACCCTCCAATGACTGACAAATCTATATCTTCTCGAATGCATTTGAGGGACAATTGTTCCCACGTGATCAACGATATTAGGCCTAAAGGCTCTGCACAACCAAAGGAAAATTCAGGAAAATCAAGAGGTGACAACAACAATCAAGGAAGGGTTGCATCGTAGACTAGGAAATATGGCTTTTGAGTTTTATTTTATCTATTGTTTTATGATAGTTGACTTCAGGGATCTTTGTACAACATGTTTTATTTTGGATATATGAGTATTATTTTTTAAATAATTCCAAATTTCATAAGCTAAAATTGCCAAAAGTGAATATGTTGATGGGAGGCACAAGGAACTGTGTTTGCTTAACTAATGGTTATGTTATGATTGTCATGATTGTTATGAACTAAAGGGAGTCACAAGGGGTCCCACCTACTAGTTATTATTTATTTTACGAGCCTTATTTTAATTATTACTCTTCCCCCTAACTAAAGTTAGTTGAGTCTTTTAATTAACTTAACTAATGAGTTGGTTCAACTACTTCAACCAATTCTAATTTTTTAAAAGAAAAAGGAAAGGGAGGAACAAGCAGAGGATAGAAGTTGAAGCATACTAAGGTTTGCTCTTTTAGTTTATGTTGAGATAGTTCAGTTTTCATTCATTCATTGATTCATCACAAGCCTGATACTCTTTTATGATAGCATGGTCTTATTGTAGACAACAATATTTAGGGATGAATCACATCATTTAGACACTTGCTTTTCAGAGGTGTTGATCTATCTTTGATAGTCTGTCTAGACTTGTCTGTTTGTGAATTAGTTTTCATGACTGAAAAAGGCTATTGTGCATAGTCGAGTGTCCAACAGTTTGTGGCAAGATGATCCATCTTTTAGAGTTCAATTTTGGTTTTCTGTCAGAGGTCCTTTTGTATGTCCCATCGAGGATGTCTAATTTTGACTTTGGTCCAAAATGTCTGCATGAGATTTTGTAAAGAAAATGACTCTTTGGTGAATTTGAATGAAATAAAGGATTGCTTTATTTCTCATCTGTCTTGATATCATCTTGGTGATTTTTATTATATCTTTACATTTATATCAACAACTGATATGTTCAAAAAATTGCATAAAAAGTGAATTTCCAGCAAGCTTTTTGTTGATAAAAGACTAGCCTAATCACTTGTAATTAATACTTGTGAGTTAGGATGTTATTTTTGTTGGCTATAAACATAGGGTGATATTCCTGTCTATTTTTCTTTAGCCAAGAATAATCTGAAAATGATTGAGTAAGATCATTTCATATCTTTTCCTCAACACCTCGGAGTCACAAAATCCTGAACTCCCGAAAGATCCTGAAATCTTTCCACATAGCTCTATACTTCAGCCCTTTCGGTTTACCTAAGATACTACACCCCAAATATCTAGAGTTATGAATCCTTAGAGTCCCTAAGGGTCCACCCTTACTCATGGTGGTGCATTAAATGCAGAGGAAAGGATAGGTGGTTCCTAAGTACTCCACTCGTTATTACACTGAGCGAGTATGTGCAAGGGGGGTGACACACGATAAGGCAATGACTTGTGGTCCCATCGATGGGAGACACATGTCACGTTCTAATGGGCACATAGGATCTGTGAAGAGCATGAATCAAGGTGACGTGTTGCAAGTCAAATGGGGTTTCACATCACCCTGGGTGACATCAACGTGCCACGTCACTTTGGTATGACAACCTTCAAATGTCCCTTATATCCGATGGTCAAGATGTGTCCATGTAGATCCATATAT
Source organism: Picea sitchensis (assembly GCA_010110895.2). Lineage (NCBI taxonomy): Eukaryota > Viridiplantae > Streptophyta > Pinopsida > Pinales > Pinaceae > Picea > Picea sitchensis. Next base: position 7,958 of record SNQJ01S0112712.1, read on the forward strand.
CTACAACCTCCATTACTTTGCAACTTCGGCATTCGGGGAATCCACTGTGTAACTTCCTCTTTGCTTCTAGAGTGGTCAGAGCTAGGTTGACCACGGTCTATATATGACGGTTAGGAGGGATCCCAAAGTATCATCGGATCAATGGTCCACGTGTCCTAAAAAATGGGAAATCGATACCTACTCCAACCTTCAGGCCTTCAGGAGTTCTCGATCCAAAACAAAACACACCTCAGATCTTCTGGAGCACTGAACTCGAAACCACGCTCAATCTGTCGCCATGTGCACTTGGTGCCAATGATCGGAATTTGATGCGACCTTCTAAGCTTAAGGAAACATGCACACTCTTGCGATCACAATTTGATTTCACCAGATAACCAAACTTCTGGATAATCGTTGATCTGCAGACACACGTCCCTCTACTACCAACGAACCAGATTAACTTCGAGCTCAGGGACTTCRGAGAACTCGCCTCCTTTAYGATGAACAAACAAAATTCACCAAACTCGCGAATTTCGAAGGACTTTGAGGGGTTAAAAACTGTGCTTCTTCTCCAAATCCCATGGTCATGAAAGAATTTGGATCCTCTCAAATGTATCTCATCCTCTTATCCTCCAAACAAAGAAATCCTCTCTTTCAAGCACTAAATCTAGCTATCTTTGCTATTTTTGTCATCTTTAAAGACTTGGGCTCCAACGCATGCTTTTCACTCTTTCTCCTGAACTTGAGACTTAGAAAAATCTCCTGTGCACTCCTTTCACTCACTCACCTTGAGATCCTTTCAACACTTCACTAAGTGTTGGCCCTGTGCACACTTTGCACAAGTCTCTCCTTCGATATTTTATACTCATGCAATTTTATGTGCACTCCTATCACTCACTCTGCGAAATTTTACGCTATCTCTCCTGAGCTATGGAATCTGAAAATGATTTTGCCTTCGCACTCCTTGCATGGCCAGTGTTCTCTCCTTTCACTAGGATTTCAAAAGAGAAACAATTGAAACTTCTACAACATAAAAGGTTCATTCATTCAACCATGAAATACACACATATGCATATAAACTTTGAAAATAGATAACATAACATTACCCAATTAACTCAGAGATAAGAAAACTTAGACATTCAAATCATGGATTTTAATCCAAGAGCACAAGGTGAATGAAATACTTATCTATTATAGTCAATCACCGAACAATTGACTGTGGGTGTTTGCCTTTCCACCCAACCATAGGCTCAAAGGCATTCATTCTTAACACTCTGTCCACTCCCATGCCAAGCCATGATATCACTAGGGAACCTTTGCAGTTTCTCAGAGGTTCTTTGTCTGTCACAACCTCTGCGAGGTTTATCAAATGCCCCCTAAGCATCAAGCTCGTGACCTTCTGCTCAGGTCCTGTTTTCTTTAAACTATTCGAGATCCTTTCTCTTGTTCTTTCCTTTTAACCAGAACCACTTAAATCCTTATGTTCTTCTTCTCTTCTCGAGAACCTCACATGCTCCTCCTCATTCTCTCCGCATATATAGGTCACACATTCCCCTTTCCCTAGTTTTCCTCCTTCTTCTCTACCTTTTTGTGTATTCTTGCATTCATTTTTCCTCCCCATGAAGGTTTTGGACCTATCCTGGTCCTTTTTTCAGAAGAAACTCAGGTTAGTCTGGGCTTGCAAGAAAACTGGACTCTGTGGTACTTCAGGCTGACAATTTTCTGTCTCCTCAGCCAGACCCTCAATGCCCCCATTCATTGGGGTAGTTTATTATTCAACCACCAGTCTTTCTTTCATTAACTTATTTTCCATTGGGATCCGAATGAGGCTTATTATTTCAGCAAGGATAATTTTTGTCATTTTGACATAGTGAAGCCTCTGTACTATTTCCTCACTCTTTCCTCTAGTGATATCATGGTCAGTACTTCAAGGCTTCACCCCCACGGTGAGTTATTGGAAATATAAACAATAATACATTTACATTTTTCCCATTCCATAGCATGGTGATCATAACTAATGATTATTTAAAATATGGTGGAAACATGGGTATTACAATCCCCTCCCCCTTAAAAAGGAACATCGTCCTCGGTGTTCTCTCTCAGTAACACCCGTCATGCCTTTATCATTCAACTACTTCAAAAATCTTGTTTCTCTTTCTTGGTCATGTCCTTTCCAAAATCTTGGCCTTCGTCACCTGCCTTCAATAATATTGGACAACAATCATATTAATCACAATTTCACGCAGAAACATTTTATTGTTGTGAAAAATTCAAGAGGAAAAATTCAAATCTAACATAATACTTATCTGTGTAGTTCATGGATTCACATCCACATGGTTGTCTTGTTATCTTGGCTCACTATTTTTCCTAGACATACCCATTGTGTGAATGATCCCAAACAATAGTTTATAATAATCATCCAAGTCTCCTCTTCCTTGCGGCCAGTCACCCTCCAAGCTAAGGCTCAGGCATACCCTTCTCTGTTATACAATCCCTCGGGAGATCCATATTGACTTTCCAAGGATTTCTCCCACAATAAGATTTCTAAATAGTTCATTGATCCTTACAGTCGAGGCATCCCTCGGACATGCTATGCCAAGGCATCCCTTCGGCTTCTGTTTCCACAACCAACATATTCTAGGGCGATCATGGCTTACCGCAAGGCTCTTGTGTCTCAACAGTAGCCTTTTTCATGCTTTCATGCTTTCCATCTTGACAACCTTCACCTGCCCTTCTTGGACATATATTTTTTGTCTCACCTGTATCACCAATATATAGAAATTGTGAGATATTACCATCAATTTCAAGTTTAGAATTTTCTTGCAAATCTGTCACCCACATATTTCCAATTTTTTATTTTCAGATATGTTCCACACAGAAACAAGATTCACAAGTATGGTAATTTCCTTCCCATAGCATTTTAGTTCAACATACAATTGGTCTTCCTTATGGGCTTACAACACTTCCATATCCAAGACCCTTCTGTTCCTGCAATTTCAACATTCCTTAGCCAAACAAATTGGTAGTTTTCATGCACATTTTATTTTCAAGAGTATGTATACTAATAGTCCAAGTCATTTTCATCCATTCGAGGGTACAAAGAAAAAGAAAATATCATTATTTACGTATGCATCCTATCAACATACCAAATTTTCCAAATGTAACTCAAATATCAGTTGAATTTAATCGGTGTGCTAATCTTTATGGCCACAACCATACCCAATGTACCCTTACATTGGGTTCAAGTTCACCATAATTATGACAAGCACCTTTCCATGGTGTGTTGGAGATCAACCAACCTCTTCACCATAGGTTTAATCATTCTCATTCATTTTGACAACATGACTATGCTTCCCACTATAGGATAGTCATGATCCCAAATCAATACATATGAAACTAAAATTTTCTCTTGAGTGCACCTAAGAATTCTTCCTTCATCAGTAACCAGGATGTCAACACTCATGGCCACCCAAAATCCTCTTTTCTTTAACACCTCTACAATGAAAGTAGAGCATTGGAAGGTCCTCCCTCCTTAATAAGATATACATTGTCTACCCTCCTATGCAAACATGCATTTCCTCAATGCATTCCATGCAATGTGCTAACTATGAACACCTTTATCTCCAATGTCCCAAGCTTGGTCATTGTACCCATGGTACTCCTTACTCATGCATTCTATTGCAAGGATTATAACCCATCCTTGACTAGCATAAACTTCCTTTCTCTATTGTTCAGATTCTTCTTTCCTAAATCTTACCTTGCTTGGGTGGCAATGACATACAACTACCACTCAAAATTAGTTGCATATATTTAAGATAATGAAATCTTTTTCAGAATGGATTCTTACCAAATTCATTCATACCTTATGTCACATAGGTATGAACATTTTAATATCTGTTGTGGCTGCTAGCACCCTCTCTCATATTACCTCATCAGTGGTGTTTAATGGGGGCTTTTAAAGTCCTTTCAACAATATTTTAACAACAACCTTCTCATAGTCGTCCTCTGCTTGAGGTTGTCCATTATTGGAAACTGTCTTTCTCAACAACTCCAAATTCTTTCTACACATGACACACATCAGAAATATATTAGTCGTCATGTAAAATAAAAATTCTTGTATCATAGCATTCAAATCAATAAAACATTTTCAGATATTCCCCAACATATATCTATGCATTCTACTCCATTACTCTTGAATGTGTTAGATAGTGCAATCCCAACCAAATTTTTAGTTGTATTCCATGATCATACAACCATCAACATCCTTATGCCAAAACACTTACCTACATTAGTAATTCAATCTCTCATAACAAAGAAATATAATAAACAACAAGGAAGAGGTCAATGAACTTCTCCCTCATCCAAATCCTTCCACATAGCCTTGGACTTTTTGTCCATCTGAGTTATTTTCCAAGGTCTCACTATCTTTACTTATCACAACTTAACCAAGCCCATTCATTCAAACTTATTTATTTATTTTCCTTTTTCCAGTTGTACTTGTTTCCACTGTTGCTCTTCTAAAGATTATAACTCTGTTAAACAATTCATAGTTCTTAGGGTGAGAAAAGTGTTCCTCCTTTTCTCCTTCTTTTCTTATGCAATCTACTTCTTATTGTGATCTTCATGCTCTATTTCTTGAGCARTATTGGTTAGGTTCACCTAAGCCTTCTTGGTAAATCAACATGCTACAACAAAAAACATTTTGTTCGCAATGAATCATGAACCTGTGCATTCTGCACATTACCATTTGGTTATCATAATGGTCAACATTCATTTGTTAGTCTTCCACTCATACATTTTGTTTTAGAATGTAATCCAGGATTCTTATATAAATAGGCTTATATCTCGCTGCTTAATTCTCAACAGTCATTAAGGTTGTAACTTTGTTCTCATGATAGAGTTTTCACACAGTTCCTCGACAGGGAACTCCTTCACATGAAACTTCCTTATTTCATATCCTTCAGTATATGTGATGGCATCATCCTTGAGTTAGCTTCAGATGTGTACCAAATTTTTATATAAGGAATATAAAAATGCATCTTTACTTTAAAATCATTCAACTCATGATTGTTCACAATCATTCTCATGTGATCCTCAAAGGCATAATCATTTCACCTCTTATCTTGACAACATAGTATCCTTTCTCATTTACTATTACATCATACATGTGCATTACTTGCACATTTAATATCATTCACCCATATCTATTTGGTCTTAATATCAGCCTTCATATCAAGAAACCTCACAATGCATTAAATCCATGCACTCAAGCATATACAAACATAGCCAAAAATTCATCCTGGAAGCTCATTGCTTGTACCTTTTCCATGGCATTCATATACATGGACATATCAGACTTCCAGATCCTTTTCCCAAGGATCTTCTAATCATTCTTATGATAATTCTCATAGAGTTACTCATCAATTAGTTTCTCTCTCTGTTGAGAGCTTGCATTCATTCAAATGATATCCACATCGAAGTTTAATCAGACATAGTAATAACTATGTCCCCCCCTTATGCATGACAACAATAAGTAAGAAGGCATTTTTTCCTCAACTTAGTATAAATTTATTCAACAGTCGATAAATACCATCTGGGAAATTCCAACAATGCCCAAGGTAACAAGACAACTTATCAAACTTCTAATTGGACTTGATCAACAAACCTTCTGATCAAGGGAATCCTTTTCTAGATTCCATCTCACTAGTACTTGAGCATACCAAGCCATACCTTATATGGATACCATCCACTTTTGGATGTCATCCTGAACCGTTGGTCATTTAGAAGTGCCCCAACAATTCCTCTACCTCATTCAAGACCAACATTTCATTAATCCTTCTACCTAATCCTCACAAGGCACTATGTACTCAACATCATCAAACTTTTACTTATGCTACCATAGTTAGATCATCACTAACCATATGATCACCATATTTTACATTCAATGGAAGACTATAATAATCATATATGCATGTCACATGCATGCTCTATCTTTGTAATATGCATTTCGAAATATCTTCGTGCACCAAGTATTATATTCATGTTTGCAGTGTAGATGGGTTCCACTTACTTACCTATTTCATTCTCATGCATAGAACTACCCTTAGCTAATATGGGGACACACTTACCTAGAACAACCATGATATTTTGAACTTGCTCATGTCATTTCACTTCTTGTATGAGGTTCATTCTTAGTCCTCATGACTTCCTTTATTTTGCAAAAAAGGATTACCCTGGAAATAATTATTTCAGTTATAACAGGTCAAGTAGGTTTATCTCATCTACTCCAATGAGGCCTCTAGACATGGAGGATTGTTCTCCCAATTCCAAATCCTCCATTTAATCAACACTTTTTAATTAACATAGGCTTCATAAGCCTAGTTTTTTGGTAATTCTTGCCACATATCCAGTCCATTTTCCTTATGAACTCAAGTACTCCTTAAAAAAGGCTTATGCCATTTGTATCCAAGTTTTATTATTAATTCCCCTCGTCATAATCCCACTTTTGTAGGGTTGGATATCATTTCTCCAAAATAAATGATATTTTTCCTTTGCCACAGTCTAGCTTGACTCAATATCGTTGGGTAAAATCCCAACTAAATTTTAATATGCATCCTTCTCCTCTAGGAACTTATGCAGATAATTTCCATACGATGGTAATACTCTCAAAAAAACCATCTTAGCCTTGGTAAACTAGTCTTATGATTGTTCTTCGGCCCATCCAAGCCTGTGTTTGGATCATACTCTGCCAGGTAGGGTAGGGCAGGGTTCCCTCTCCCATAAATTTTTCAAAGAAATAAAAATAATCCCTTAACTCTTTCGTGAGCCCAAGTAGGCAAACTATTGTTGCCCGCTCTGATACCAATTTGTAACACAACCAACACCTAAGTACCCTTTTTAGGGATGGGGCATCAAAATTCCACTTTCATTAATCATCTTGAATCCTCTTCTTAAGATCTCCATCACTTTCTGCTCATCAAGAGATTTCCAACCACCATTACCATGCTCAAATCTCAACTCTGGATTGGGATTTATGCCCTTCTGAAGTTGTGCAGGCATCATTGGTCGGTGCCCACGTGGGTCCATATCATTCGTACTATCCCAAGGTTCCCCGAAGTCCCAGAGATTCTCAGTGCTCCTACATCTATGGTGGAAATCCATCTACTGTTCAATCCACCGACGAGACTTCATCCTCATTTAACGTATAGGGTTACAAAATTCAACGTTGAGCACTGCTTTATCTTTCTACGTGCATATCCTCTGGAGTCTCGAAATACCAACCCCTTCACCATAGGTTTAATCATTCTCATTCATTCTGACAACAAGACTATGCTTCCTGCTACAGGATGGTCATGATCCCAAATCAATACATATGAAACTAACATTTTCTCTTGAGTGCACTTAATAATTCTTCCTTCATCAATAACTAGGGTGTCAACACTCATGGCCACCCAAAATCCTCTTTTCTTTAACAAATCTACAATGAAAGTAGAGTATTGGAAGGTCCTCCCTCCATAATGAGCTATACATTGTCTACCCTCCTATGCAAACATGCATTTCCTCAATGCATTCCATGTAATGTGCTAACTATGAACACCTTTATCCCCAATCTCCCAAGGTTGGTCATTGTACCCATGGTACTCCTTACTCATGCATTCTATTGCAAGGATTATAAATCATCCTTGACTAGCATAAACTTCCTTTCTCTATTGTTCATATTCTTCTTTCCTGAATCTTACCTCGCTTGGGTGGCAATAGCATACAACTACCACTCAAAATTAGTTGCATATCTTTAAGATAATGAAATCTTTTCAGAATGGATTCTTACCAAATTCATTTATACCTTATGCCACATAGCTATGAACATTTTGATACATGATGTGGCTTCTAGCACCCTCTCTCATATTACCTCATTAGTGGTGTTTCATGGGGGCTTTTAAAGTCCTTTCAACAATATTTTAACAACAACCTTCTCATAGTTATCCTCTACTTGAGGTTGTCCATCCTTGACAACTTTCTTTCTCAACAACTCCAAAATATTTCTACACATGACATACATCAGAAATATATTAGTCGTCACATAAAATAAAAATTCTTGTATCATAGCATTCAAATCAATAAAACATTTTCAGATATTCCCCAACATATATCTATGTGTTCTACCCCATTACTCCTGAATGTGTTAGCTAGTGCAATCCCAACCAAATTTTTAGTTGTATTCCATGATCATACAACCATCAACATCCTTATTAGAAACACTTTCCTGCATTGGAAAATCAATCTCTTGTACGATAGAAATATAATAAACAACAAGGAAGGGGTCAATGAACTTCTCCCTCATCCAAATCCTTACACACAGACTTGGACTTTCAGTCCAACTGAGTTATTTTCCAAGGTCTCACTATCTTTACTTATCACAGCTTAACCAATCCCATTCATTCAAACTTATTTATTTATTTTCCTTTTTCCAGTTGTACTTGTTTCCACTGTTGCTCTTCTAAATATTATAACTTTGTTAAACAATTCATAGTTCTCGGGGTGAGCAAATGTTCCTCCTTTTCTCCTTTTTTTCTTCTGAAATCTACTTCTTGTTGTGATCTTCATGCTTTGTTTCTTGGGAAATATTGGTTAGGTTCACCTAAACCTTCTTGGTAAATCAACATGCTACAACAAAAAACCTTTTGTTCATGATGAATCATGAACCTGTGCATTCTGCACATTACCATTTGGTTATCATAATGGTCAACATTGATTTGTTAGTCTTCCACTGATACATTTTGTTTTAGAATGTAATCCAAGATTCTTATATAAATAGGCTTTTATCTCACTGCTTAATTCTCAATAGTCATTAAGATTGTGACTTTGTTCTCATGATAGAGTTTTCACACAGTTCCTCCACAAGGAACTCCTTCAGCATGAAACTTCCTTATTGCATATCCTTCACTATATGTGATGGAATCATCCTTGAGTTAGCTTCAGATGTGTACCAAATATTTATATAAGGAATATAAAAATGAAACTTTACTTTAAAATCATTCAATTCATGATTGTTCACAATCATTCTCATGCGATCCTCAAAGATATAATCATTTCACCTCTTATCTTGACAACAGAGCATCCTTTCTCATTTACTCTTACATCATATGTGTCCATTACTTGCACATTTAATATCATTCACCCATATCTATTTGGTCTTAATATCAGCCTCCATATCAAGAAACCTCACAATGCATTAAATCCATGCACTCAAACATATACAAACATAGCCAAAAATTCATCTTGCAAGCTCATTGCTTGTACCTTTTCCATGTGATTCATACACATGGACATATCAGACTTCCAGACCCTTCTCCCAAGGATCTTCCAATCATTCTTATGATAATTCTCGTAAAGGTACTCATCATTTAGTTTCTCTCTTTGCCGAGATCTTGCATTCATTCAAATGATATCCACATCAAAGTTTAATCAGACATAGTCATAACTATGTTGCCCCCTTACGCACGAAAACAATAAGTAATATGGAATTTTTTCCTCAACTTAGCATAAAGTTATTCAACAACCCATAAATACCATCTGGGAAATTCCAACAATTCCCAAGGCAATAAGACAACTTATCAAGCTTCTAACTAGACTTGATCAACAAACCTTTTGATCAACGGAATCCTTTTCTAGATTCCATTTCACTACTACTTGAGCATACCAAGCTATACCTTATATGGATACCATCCACTTAAGGATGTCATCCTGACCCATTGGTCGTTTAGAAGTGCCCCAATAATTCCTCTACCTCATTCAGGACCAACATTTCATTAATCCTTCTACCTTATCCTCACAAGGCACTATGTACTCAACATCATCAACCTTTTACTTATGTTGCCATAGTCAGATCATCACTAACCATATGATCACCATATTTTACATTCAATGGAAGACTATAATAAGTATATATGCATGTCACATGCATGCTATATCTTTGCAATATGCATTTCGACATATCTTTGTGCACCAAGTATTATACCCATGTTTGCAGTGCATATGGGTTCCACTTACTTACCTATTGTATTAGCATGAATAGAACTACCCTTAGATAATAGGGGTACACACTTCCCTAGCAAAACCATGATATTTTGAACTTTCTCATGTCATTTCACTTCTTGTATGAGGTTCATTCTCAGTCCTCATGACTTCCTTTATTTTACAAAGAGGGATTACCCTAGAAAGAATTATTTCAGTTATAACAAGTCAAGTAGTTTTATCTCAGCTACTCCATTGAGGCCTCTAGACATGGAGGATTTTTCTCCCAATTCAAAATCCTCCATTTAATGAACACTTTTAATTAACAGAGGCTTCATAAGACTACTTTTTTGGCAATTCTTGCCACCTATCAAGTCGATTTTCCTTATGGAATCAAGTACTCCCTAAAAAATTCTTATGCCATTTGTATCCAAGTTTTATTATTAATTCCCCTCGGCATAATCCCACTTTTGTAGGGTTGGATATCATTTATCCAAAACAAATGATATGCTTCCTTTTCCACAATCTATCTTGACTCAATCTCATTATGTAAAATCCCAACTAAATTTTAATCTGCATCGTTCTCCTCTAGGAACTTATGCAGATAATTTCCATACGACGATAATACTCTCAAGAAAATCATCTTAGCCTTGGTAAAATAGTCTTATGACTATTCTTTGGCCCATCCAGGCCTGTGTTTGGATCATGCTATGCCAGGTAGGGTAGGGCAGGGTTCCCTCTCCCATAAAGTTTTCTAAGAAATAAAAATAATCACTTGAATCTTTCGTGAGCCCAAGCAGGGAAAGTGTTGTTTCCCTCTATGATACCAATTTGTAACACACCCAACCCCTAAGTACCCGTTTTAGGGATGGGGCATCAAAATTCCACTTTCATTAATCATCTTGAATCCTCTTCTCAATATCTCCATCACTTTCTTCTCATCAAGATATTTCCAACCATCGTTACCATGCTCAAATCCGAGCTCTGGATTGAGAGTTATTCCCTTATGAAGTTGTGCGAGCATCATTGGTCGGTGCCCCCGTGGGTCCATCTCATTCATACTATCCCAAGGTTCCCTGAAGTCCCAGAGCTTCATAGCACTCCTACATCTATGGTGGAAATCCATCCATTGTTAAATCCACCGACGAGGCTTCATCCTCATTTAATGTATAGGGTTACGAAAATTTGGCGTTGAGCACCCCTTTATCTTTCTACGTGCATATCCTCTGGAGTCTCGAAATCCCAAACTCTCGAAGGATCCAGAAATATTTCCATGTAGCTTTGGCCTTCATAACTTTCAACATTTCACTAAGTGTTGGCCCTGTGCACACTTTGCATGGGTCTCTCCTTCAAGCTTTTATACTCATGCGAGCATATGTGCACTCCTTCCATTCACTCTACGAAATTTCACGCAATCTCTCTTGAGCTATTGAGTCTAAAAACGATTATGCCTTTGCACTCCTTGCGTTGCCACTATGCACTCCTTGCACCAAGATTTTAGAAGAGAAACAATTGAAATTTATAGAACATCAAAGGTTCATTCATTCAGCCATGAAATACACACACAGACACATAAACTCTGAAAATAGATAAAATAACATTACCCAATTAACTCAGAGATAAGCAAACTCAGACATTCAAATAATGCATTTCAATCCAAGTGCAAAGGGTGAACAACATACTTATATATTACAATCAATCACTGACCAACTAACTGTGGGTGTTCTCCTTTCCACCCAACCATAGGTTCAGAGGCATTCATTCTTAGCACTCTAGACACCCCCGTGCCAATGCATGATATCACTAGGGAACCTTTGCAGTTTCTCAGAGGTTATTTCTCTGTCACAGCCTCTGCGAGGTTTATTAGATGCTCCCTCAGCATCAATCTCATGACCTTCTACTTAGGCCTTGTTTTCTGCAAATTCTGCTAGATCCTTTCTCTTGTTCTTTCCTTTTAACCATAACGAATTTAATCCTTTTGTTCTTCTTCTCCACTGGAGAACCTCATGTGCTCCTCCTCTTTCTCTCTGCTTATCCAGGTCGTGCATTCCCCTCTCCCTGATATGTCTCCTTCTTCTTTGCCTTTTTGTGTATTCTTGCATGCCTTTTTCCTCCCCATGAAGATTCTGGACCTATCATGTTCCTTCTATCAGACGAAACTTGGGTCAACCTGAGCCTACAGGAAAATTGCACTCTGTGGTACTTCGGGCTGACTGTTTTATGTTTCCTCAGCCAAACCCTCCATGCTTCCATTCATAGGGGTAGTTGATTGTTCAACCACTAGTATTTCTTTCATTAGATGATTTTTCCTTGAGATCCGGATGACGCCTATTATTTCAACAAGGAGAATTTGGGTCATTTTGACATAGCGAACCCCCTCTATTGTTTCCTCACTCTTTCCTCTAGTGATATCATGGCCAGTACTTCAAGGCTTCACCCCCAGAATCATATATTGACAATCTAAACAATAATACATTTACATTGTTCCCATGCCATAGATAAAAAGAATGGTGATCATAATTCATGATTAATTACAAGCTAGGGGAAACACGGGTATTACAAAGATTCTAACCCTTTGAGTAACCGCAATAAAAATCTATTAATCAATTATATTATTAAATATGATAAGAATTTATATCATAATATATTTAAGTCTTACTATAAGAATTTATATATTAGTATATTTAAGTCTTACTATAACAATAAATCTTTTAAATTAAATGTAAAATATTTAATTTGAATTTTTTTATTATTAAAAATAAAAAATAAAAAATATAAAAATGAATATTTATAGAGTTTTTTAAAATGTCCAAGATTTCAAGTAAACACTCCATCCATCATCCCAAACAAATAAAAATTCAAATGATTATACAACAACTAAAAAAAAAACATACAACCCAAATAAATATTTATTATAATACAATTTTTTTAAATATTATTCTGAAAATAAATAATTTCTAAATTAAATATAAAATATTTTATTTATAACTCAAAAAAATCTACTAAACAACTTACGTAATATGATATCTTAATATTTATTATAATACAATTTTTTTAAATATTATTATGAAAATAAATAATTTCTAAATTGAATATAAATATTTTATTTATAATTCAAAAAAATCTACTAAACAACGTACGTAATATGATATCTTAATATTTATTATAATACAATTTTTTTAAAATATTATTATGAAAATAAATAATTTCTAAATTAAATATAAAATATTTTATTTATAACTCAAAAAAAACTACTATGATATCTTAATATAATATCGAGAAAAGTAATCAATTTAAAGACTTCACCTACAACCTTTTACTTATAATTCATATTATTTAATCATTATAACTAACTCACCAAACTTGATTGATTACATATATATATATATGTATATATATAAATTTTTACTTTTGTTCAAGCAATAGCATATAGTTGTAGGTGAGATTACCAATATATATATATATTATAGAAAGATTGTTCAAGCAATAACATATAGTTGTAGGTGAGATTACCAACCATACATTTTGATTTTAATAGATTATAATAAGTAAGGAGAGGATATTTGTGCATTGCTTATTAAATTAACGTCTAGTAGTCTACATTTATTACTTTTCTATTAAACATCTAGTAAAGACTTTTTGATTGATAGTGTACTCAATGAACAGATATGACACTTGAGTGAACACTACATTTAATATGCACATATTCTCCAAGATAACTCTAGTAAAAATAATCCCAAAAATGCATGGACTCCTCACAACATCTCTATAATTAACCTCGCTTTCTCTGTTTTTCACATCCATTCCTGGTTCTTCATTATCAGTAAGAGTTGAGCTCTGTTGCAATTTCTGTTGCTTTCTCTGGTGAGGTTTCAGACCTCTCTCATCTCTTCTCTAATGTATAAGATCGTTTTGTAGACTGTACTGACCATGTGTTGTGCATCCAGGAAATGACGTATTTATGGCTTGTTTTGTTGGGGCTCCTTTCAATGCTCCAAGCTGCACACAGTTCCGACGATTCCAGATGGATCAATGTTAATGCTACATTTTCTGTTGGTAATGGTGGTACACTGGGTAAGTTGTGATTGCATTTCACAATAATGGGTCCCAAGAACTACTTCTGTTTGTTTTCCAAGTTTCAATGTGATTTTGATTCGTTGGTTGCTTTTTTTCAAGTAGTGATTGCGGTTACAGCGCGTATAACCAGATCTACGGTAGCAAGACCATGGCTTTAAGAACTGCATTATTCAACAAAGGTTTCAGCTGAGGATATTTCTATGAAATCCAATGCAACGATGACCCAAAACGGTGCCTTCCCGGGTCTATCGTTGTCACTGCTACGGACTTCTGCCTGCTAGACAATGCGCTTTCCTATCATGAGGGTGGATGGTGCAATCTTCCCTGGGAGCACTTTGATATCTCGCCATTTGATTTCAAGCACATTACCAAGTACACGAAGGGCATCGTCCCTGCTCAATACATAAGGTTTTGTGGTTTTAGCTCTCTCTACTTGATTCAATGTTGTTTTGAGTTTTCTAATATGGGTTTTGAATTAGTGTCAGTTTCTTGATTCAGGGCGCAGTGTCAAAGAAATGGAGGAATTTAGTTCACCATAAATGGTCACTCATACTTCAATCAGGTTCTCATCACTAATGTTTATGTCAAGGGCTTCCTCGAAGTCCCAGAGCTTCCTAGCACTCCTACATCTATGGTGGAAATCCATCCACCGTTAAATCCATCGACGAGACTTCATCCTCATTTAACATATAGGGTTATGAAAATTTGGCGTTGAGCACCCCTTTATCTTTCTACTCGCATATCCTCTGGAGTCCTGAAATCCCAAACTCCTGAAGGATCTAGAATTATTTCCATGTAGCTTTGGCCTTCATCCCTTTTGGTTTACCTAATATACTACACCCCAAACCTCAGGAGTTCGAAGCCCCGGACTCCTAAAGGATCCACCCTTATGCATGGTGGCGCATTAAATGTAGAGGCAAGGACAGGTGGGTCTTGAGTACTCCACCTGTTATTATGCCAAGCGAGTATGTGCCAGGGGGGTGACACATGGTAAGGCAATGACACATGGCCCCATCAATGGGTGACACATGTCATGTTCTAATCGGCACATAGGATCTGTGAAGAGCACGAATTATGGTGACACGTGGCAAGTCGAACGAGTTTCCATGTCACCCTAGGTGATTTCAACATGCCACATCACTCCGGTCTGACATCCTTCCAATGCCCCTAATATCCCATGGTCGAGATGTGTGCACGTAGATCCATAGATCTACAACCTTCGTTCTTTCAAAACTTCGACCTTTGGGGAATATTCTAGGTAACTTCCTCTCTGCTCCCGTAGTGGTCAACGTTGGGTTGACCACGATCTATATCCAATGGTTAGGAGGGATCCCGAAGCATCCTCAAATCGACGGTCTGTGTGTATTCAACAATGGGCGACCAAGATCTACTCTGACCTTTGGGAGTTCTCGATCCAAAACACAACACACCTAAGATCTTCCAAAGCATCGAATTCTGAACCACACTCGATCTATCACCACATGCACCTGTGGCACCAACAACCAAGATTTTCTATGGCCTTCAGAGCTTTGGGAAACTTGCATGCTCTTGTGATCATACTTCAATTTTGCTAGATAACCGAACTTCCGGATAACCGTTGATCTGCGAACACATGTCCCTCTACTACCAACCACCCAGATTAACATCAGTCTCCAAGACTTCGAAGAATTTTCCTCCTTTACGATATACACACAAAATTCTCTGAACTCGCAAAGTCTAAAGGACTTTGAGGGGTTAACACCTACACTTCTTCTCCAAATCTAAGAGTCATGAAAGACTTTGGATCCTCTCGAACGGATCTTGTCTGCTCATCCTCTAGACAAAGGATTCCTCCCTTTTGAGCAATAAATCTTGCTATCTTTCCCATTTTCATCATCTTTAAAGGACTTAGGCTTTGGCGCATGCTTTGCGCTCTTTCTCTTGAACTTGAGACTTAGAAAAATCTCCTGCACAGTCCTTGCACTCGCTCAACTTGAGATCCTTTCAACACTTCACTAAGTGTTGGCCTTGTGCACACTTTGCACGGGTCTCTCCTTCAATATTTTATACTCATGCGAGCATATGTGCACTCCTTCCACTCACTCTACAAAATTTCACGCTATCTCTCTTGAGATATCGAGTCTAAAAATGATTCTTCTTTTGCACTCCTTGCGTTGCCACTGTGCACTCCTTGCACCAGGATTTCAAAAGAGAAACAATTGAAATTTATAGAACATCAAAGGTTCATTCATTCAACCATGAAATACACACACAGACACACAAACTCTGAAAATAGATTAAATAACATTACCCAATTAACTCAGAGATAAGCAAACTCAGACATTCAAATCATGCATTTCAATCCAGGTGCACAGGGTGAATGACATACTTATCTATTACAGTCGATCATCGACCAACTGACTGTGGGTGTTCTCCTTTCCACCCAACCATAGGCTTAGAGGCATTCATTCTTAGCACTCTAGTCACCCCCGCGCCAAGGCATGGTATCACTAGGGAACCTTTGCAGTTTCTCAAAGGTTCTTTCTCTATCACAACCTCTGTGAGCTTTATCAGATGCTCCCTGAGCATCAATCTTGCGACCTTCTACTAAGGTCTTGTTTTCTGCAAATTCTCCTAGATCCTTTCTCTTTTTCTTTCCTTTTAACCATAATGACTTTAATCATTTTGTTCTTCTTCTCCACTCAAGAACCTGACGTGCTCCTCCTCTTTATCTCTGCTTATCTAGGTCGTGCATTCCCCTCTCCCCAATACGTCTCCTTCTTATCTTCCCTTTTGTGTATCCTTGCACACCTTTTTCCTCCCCAGGAAGGTTCTTGACCTATCAAGTTCCTTCTGTCAGAAGAAACTCGGGTCAGCCTGGGCCTGCAGGAAAACTGCACTCTCTGGTCCTTCGGGCTGATAATTTTCTGTCTCCTTAGCCAAACCCTCCATGCTTCCATTCATGGGGTTATTTGATTGTTCAACCACTAGTATTTCTTTCATTAGCTTATTTTTCCTTGAGATCCAGATGAGGCTTATTATTTCAGTAAGGAAAATTTGGGTCATTTTGACATAGCGAACCCCCTCTATTGTTTCCTCACTCTTTCCTCTAGTGATATCATGGCCAGTACTTCAAGGCTTCACCCCCACAATCATATATTTATAGTCTAAGCAATAATACATTTACATTATTCCCATGCCATAGATAAAAATAATGGTGATCATAATTCATGATTAATTACAAGCTGGGGGAAACATGGGTATTACAGAGATTCTAACCCTTTGAGTAACCACAATACAAATCTTCTAATCAATTATATTATTAAATATGATAACAATTTATTTCATAATATATTTAAGTCTTACTATAAGAATTTATATATTAATATATTTAAGTCTTACTATAAAAATAAATCTTTTAAATTAAATGTAAAACATTTAATTTGTATTTTATTATTATTAATAATAAAAAGAATATTTATAGAGTGTTTTGAAACGTCCAAGGTTTCAAGTAAACACTCCATCCATCATCCCAAACAAATAAAATTCATATGATTATACAACAACTATAAAAATAAATAAAAACATACATACCCAAATAAATATTTATTATAATACAATTTTTTTAAATATTATTATGAAAATAAATAATTTCTAAATCAAATATAAAATATTTTATTTATAACTCAAAAAATCTACTAAACAACGTACTTAATATGATATCTTAATATTTATTATAATACAATTTTTTTAATTATTATTATGAAACATAAATAATTATAAATTAAATATAAAATATTTTATTTATATCTCAAAAAACTCTACTAAACAACGTACATAATTTTTTTTTTTTATTCTCACATTTTTTTCCATGCATTTCCTTCTCATATATTTATGGTTCACATTCTTACATTGAGTGTATTATATTGATGCAAGAGAAAAAAATGGTCAAGATGCATGAGGCCCTACATGCCATCAACCTAGTCTCCTACCTCATCCATAGTCTTGAACCTTGCTTTTGTTTATGCTCATAACACCTGAGCTTATAGCTAACTATTGTTGTGTGGATCCAATTCAAATCACACCCCTCCATTGAGAGGCTTTTGGTCCCCAAAATATTTCAATGATAGGTGAGAGAACTTTCTTTCAATATAGTTCTTGACATACCATTTTTCCTTCCTTGGTGTCTTCCCTTTGAGGCCAATCCACCAAATTTCTTGTCAACCTCTACGAGTTACCCATTCCTTTCACTACACAACTGTCTCTTTCTTTAATTCTCCAAGAGTGTTGTGAAAATTCATGAACACTGGGGAGAACCTAATGGTCCTCTTCTCCATCCAACATGGAGGGATTGAAGAGCCTTATATACTCCACATTCACCATTGAGATCATTTGCATATAAGTACCGAAGTCTCATTCTGAGGGAATTCTCAATGTCCACCTGCACAACAATATCAAAAGGTTTGTATCTAAGGGGATAGAGTTTATTCACTACTCCTTGCAATTGTTCCTTGTAGAGGTAAATCCACACCTTATATCCAACATGAAATTTATGATATTCTCTATGTTGTTCATTTCTAGATTTATGTTGTTGATGGCTTGTCTCAAGCTTCTCTTGTAACTTCAGAGTATTTTCCTAATCTTGTCCACAAATGTGCTTTCCTTGTTCTCATGTCCTTGCAACTATGCTTCATCCTTCTACTACCCATACAAAATGTCAAATGTTCAATGAGATAAATAGTTTTTTTTTTTTGTAAGTAAGATATGTATATATTAAAAGCCTTCTAGAGACAGAGTGTTATGACATAGTACAAAGAGAACCAAGCTAAGACACATGACTGCCCCAACAGAGGGGAAACCAGTCCTAGTACCCATGCAGTTTGAAACTTAACAAAATATGATGTCTAGCGTTTGAAACAGAAACTACAACGATATCACCCATATACTGGTGAGAGAGGTTAAGTCTCAAAAAGCCACTGACCATATGTAATATAACAGAGCAAAATAAACTATCTAGACACCTAGCTGGGCTGCCCAGTTGCGCTCCTGTCCCGCTTCGTCCATAGCCTCGTTTGCGCCTTCTCGATCAACATCTGTCACTGCCCCCTATGCCCCGTCCCGCCTCGGCCCATAGCCCTCGCTTTTATGCCTTCTCGATCAACACCGCCACCGCCGAGCTGCTCTGGTGCTAAGACCGCCCCAACTCTGTCTCTTGTCCTTTTCCTGGGCCGGGACATCTCCATTGAGCATCCTCATCCAAGCTAGATAGTCAGAGAGGAGAGAGTCCTCAAGAAAAATATCTTACCTTGGTTCTGTCCTGTAGGTTAAAATTGAGATCGCCCACTTCCCGGAGAATTCCCAGATGAGATCATAGAGGGCTTTCCGCCATGCTATCCCACCGGATATTGGTGAAGGGTCGCTGGAAGAGGCCCAACCTCACAGAAGCTACGCCGGGAGGGAAACTGGTCGGGACGCCGAAGCTCTGAGGGACTGGGCACGGCACCGGGAGGGCTAGATAAACTGGGCCATACCGCCAGTAGATTGTACAAAGCAATCCCGCACGCAGAGGAAGCTGGGAAGGATGTCCAGTGTGGTGGCTACTCGGGAGTGAGGAGTAATGGAGGCCTAATCAAGGGGCGAGGCCGAGGTTTCCGTGGATGAGCCCCATTGAGTCTCCTTGGACGGCCATGGTCCAACCCACTCGCTGCAATTGCAGACCCCAATGCTAACGAGATGAAGGGTCGTGGAAAACGCAGTAGCCGAAGCTCGAATTGGAAAACATCTATGAGCGTAATCACACCATTTCAGCAGGCAAGCTCGAGGTTGACAATAACAAATACGCAGCATTGCCATCCCAGCCATATCAAAAAAAAACCAGAGGGGAGGGACGCATGAATTAATGTTTGCATTAATGCTCGTGTGTGTTGAGTTGCAGGTTGATTAAATTACGAGGAGGGTGGCATGGGGCCTTCACGCGTCTCCTCGCGGTTCCGGTGGCGACACCCCCATCCACATCGTCACAGAAGCGCCGCACTATCACCCCATCATCCAGGGGTCAATGAGATAAATAGTTGAAGCAAGTCTCAAAAGGTGATATTTTGGTTGAAGAATGTAGTGCTCAATTATATGAGTGTTGGATGTACACCGAGTGCTTGTCCGTTGTCCTTGGATGCTTGCTATTGTACCCTCTCAACAATTATACCAACTTCCAGTTGAAAAATTTCATTTGTCCATTAGTGTGGGCATCAAATGCATGGAATACCTCATCTTATTATGCATTATCTCCTAGAGTATTGTCAAAAATATACCCAAAAACCTATTATATCAATCAGGTATGATGGAGCTCGAAAATACAAAAATGTACCCACACATGACTAAAGAATAAATTAGTTGCTTCTCATCTAGAGACCATCTTGTTGCATGGAGTAGCACACACATCTTGTTGAAATGATGTATCACAACAAACAACTAGTCATGGCCTTTCTGTGAAATATGAAAATTCCCATAATAAAAAAAATAAGAATATATTCATTATTTTTTACTTTTATACAATTATAATGAAAAATATAAAAAATATTTTCATTATTCTCTACTTTTATATAATTATAATGAAAAATTAAAAAAATATATTCATTATAATGATAT